>JBBPBX010002337.1:0-45388 GCA_038048925.1 Garcialebias charrua | reverse complement strand
TAGTAAGTGCTATGGTCACCCAACAAATATATTATTTCATCAATTGAAATTATTAAAATTTTATGATTTGGTTGAACATTAGTATTTTACAAGTCGTGTATAAAACTCATAAAAATACTACCCCCAAATATTCAATTAAAATTTGTTTAAAAAAGAGTCATTATAACCTGAAGAGAATGTAAATGTTTGTAAAACCTTCATTTAGAACTACCGTACTTTCCAGCTGAAAAGTCGCACGCCCTATATGTCGCATCAGTCCAATTATGTCCAATAAAGTGGAAAAATCCATAAACATGTTGCACCTCCGTATACGTCGCATCTATTATGCATCGCCGCTGACGTGGTGACAACCCGGAAATGTGGGCCGGTGTTTTGCCCAAAATGGATTGGCTGTGAAATGGCCACACGAGTGTGCACGGTAGGACTTTAACAAGATTAACACTTAAAAACAATTATTTGTTTGCTGAAAATTATAGCAAAGATGTGTCTGAGCTGAACTTTTCCTTAATAAATTAACCGTAATGTTCATATCAGCTGGATTTAAATTGTTTCGCTTTGACGGTCTTCCAAACGTGCGCGCGCTGTGAAAATAAATTATAAATAAATCGAAATTTTGGCTCAAACATCTCCTAAAGCTAATCAATTGTAAATGTCCATCCAGTGATTACTTTCTGTAAGTTTCATCAAAATCTGTCCTGTGGTTCTTGAGCTATTTTGCTAACAGTGAAACACTGAGGTAACAGTAGTAGGGGTGCGAATCTCCCAGTGTCTGGAGAATCGATTCGATTCCGATTTTTGGTGTCACGATTGGAAACAAAATCGATTTTTCTATTAAAATGGTCATATATTTAGTTTCAGTTTTGTAACTGACAAGCTGAAATGAATAAACAACAATGTAAACAAATAGAACTTTTATTTAAAACAAAAATTTTATGTTCCTTTCCTTATTGTATCAAGTTTTTTGCATCGTTTGATATTTATACCAAAAATAGGAACAAATAATACAGGAATGCATTAAATTCTGTAACTTAAATAACCAGTATTAGGTTAGCTTTTTGCTCTGTTACTTATAGAAAGATTATTGTTTGAATTGATTGTTTGAACTAGTTTTGTTTTTGAAAAAAGGGGCAGATAAAATAAAATTTCTTCTTCTTTCTGCCACCTTTCATTTTATGTATTCTTTCATATACACTGTAAATAAAATAAATGTCACATTTTTGTCATCTGTGTATGTTCCCATACTTGACAGACGAAATTGGTCTCTGCATTTAACCCAACCACCACCAGGTGGTGCAGTGAGCAGCTGTAGTCAGCGCCCGGGGAGCTGGGAAAATAGATGTGCACTCAGACACCCCAAGGTGTGCCGTGGCCGGGGTTCGAACCTGGGTCCTTCGGATCCCAAGTCCGATTCCCCTGCCACTACACCATCTTGGCCCCTATACTATGAGATATGGTTTTATTTTCTTTATCTTTTGGGTTTTAATGTGTATACTATATATATTTATTTTAATCAATTTTGGGGCTTTTAGAATCAATTCTGAATCGCCAGGACTAAGATTCTAGATTCTTTTAAAAAATCGATTTTTTTTCCTGCACCCCTAATTCTTAGGCCTTCTTTGAAGGCCTTGAAGGCCCTGAGGGTTCTTCACTGGTGCATTTAACGGTAATAAAACTTAAAGGGGACCACACATTCAAAATTCACTTTTTAATGTTTTTTTTACTGAACTTTGGGTATGTACTTCATAAAAAAACAGTCCTAGTGCTAAAAAAATGCACCCAGTGGTTTATTTACTCTAAGTAGATTTATTTATCTTAGATAGAAACACTCCGATTGCACTTCCTGCGGTTTGTGACGTCACAAACCGTAACCACAACCCACACCAAACCTGAGTCCAGCCCCTCACCTAGCAACCCCTGGTGCGGCTCAACCCACTTCAGTATAAAAAACGTCACGGTTGCCGAGCAGTTTAGGAACTGACCTGGCGGTCATTTATTTATTTATTCATTTATTTAGCCCCCGGGGGGGCTATGGGCTCAGCCCTGCTCCAGCCAGCAGCACATCTTGAGTAAAACCAGAATGTTTTATTACCTTGTTTGAATGAACTCTGTCTCGTTGAAACTGTGCACACACACTCTCGCGGTTTGGACTTGTTTCTTATATGATGAAGGACTGCTCTTGCACAACTGTCAGTTTGGTTGAGCGGTTACGACACTTGAGCGGCACGCAGGAGACCAGAGTTCGCATCTTGTCAACGGCATCGTTTTTTTCCCCCTTTTTATTTAAAGCCTTTTGTTTCGGAGAAATCGGGGTGAAACTAGATATATACATCGACATAATAATACTTTATAATTGTTATTTTTACGTTTTAGTTCAATTTTTAGTGTAATATCGCTCCCAACGCGCAGCCGGCAGAAAACTGTGCACACACACACACTTACTCGCGGGACGACAGTCTGTACCATCAAGCACCACTGATCGATATATTTTCAGATTAGCAACTTATTTATTTTAAGAATACCTTTCACTTCATCAAAATCTAATCAAAACTTCAGCGTTCTAAATGTAGGTGGTTGTGATTGTTTCTTATACGATGAAAGACTGCTTTTTGCATAACTGCCCGGTTGGTCTAGAGGTAGTGAATTGGACTCGTTATCCGAAGGACACGGGTTCGCTTCCCGGTCGCGGCATCTTTTTTTTTTTTCCGGAGAGATCGGGCTGCAGTTAGCTGCTGGCTTTTGAGGACAGTGTGGGTCCGGTCCGGTCAGAGGTTAGGTTGCCTCATATGGACAAATTAACTGGAAACACTCTTTGCGTTTGTCTGGATTGGATGTGCAGCCGTGGACCAAAGCGCTGCATGCAACTAGCAGGAGCTACGCGGGCTGTTTGTTAAGGCCGATTACCGAAGGAGGAGGAAGAGCTCGGATTCGGGAGGAGGAGGAAGAGCTCGGATTCGGGAGGGCATGATAAAAAGGAGCAGCTAATGGCGGCGCACACAAACAGCTTTCGGTAAGTTATTTTTTAAGCTAGCACTAACAGTAAGTCAAACGAGTAATAAAAAAAGGCTAATTTTAAAACAACAACAGATTTGAGATACTGGCAGTTACAGAGGGCGGAGACAGAGTTTTGACGGGCGTGGACTTCAGAGCTCATTATCATAAACAGGTCGTTTAGAACGGAAGTTAGAAATGGCAGAATTAAAAAGGGTATAATTTATTATCTAAGAATTATTTTTTGTATTAAATTGAATGAACGGGGTCTGGATAGCACACAGACATACCATAAAAATTTAAAAAAACAATATGTGGTCCCCTTTAAGCTTCTTCTGGTTTCCTGCAGCTCTCCTGTAGCATCTGCAACAGAATCACCTTAATGCTGTGTGCCATATATACTGTATAGTAACAGACTTTCCCCTTGACAAATTTTCTATTGATAGCATAGCTTGTGAATATTTCACTCTTAGAAGACACTGTAGAGATTTTTCTTGATTTTTTTTTCCCCATCTGCACCATCAGACTCCTTATTACAACTCCATTGAAATTCATTTTAACACTGCACCTGACTCTTGACCGCAGGTCAGCAGAGATGAGCTGAACTGTTGAGCTGTAAACAGATCCAGCAGTCGGAGGGAGGTCTTCAGGGTCAGAGTGCTCTTTCTGTATCAGCCCTGCTGTCCTCTCTTCTATTACACCACAGCATTGGCTCATTTGTGACGCTATCCTCCGCGGCAGAATGTCCTTCATTGTGTCTGTGAACAAAGGAGCTCTCTCTCCGGTTTATCGACAGCTATTTTTTGTTTCTGTGTTCTGAATGCAGAGCAGCAGAGAAAAGCTGGTCAGGAAAATTTGGAGTGCTCTCATTCTAATCTTTCGTAAATTGAAAGTAGAGCACTGTTTCTCCGCTGGCATTATTTGACATTGTTTGTTCTGATCAAATGCTTTATTGAAGGACAATACTATTGAAGTGTTGTGCTTTATTTTGTTCAGAATGAATCAGCTTTATTAAATTTAGAGAAAATAAAGAAAACAATCTTTCTCCTAGTAGCTTTGTCACTGTGCCTCTGTTTTACAGGAATAAGGTGCTCAATTTGTCTTGGGTGTAAAGACGTGCAGGGGGTCATTTCTAGTCAATTGATCAGGGGCTTAGGGAATTAGTTAGTTGACCATTATTCCTTTAACTCCCAGAGGAAAAGGAAAATATTTTCTCTAGTAAAACAAAAATGGAGCAACTGGGTTGGGCCACAATGCACAAATAACTGTTGATACACCCTGATGCATGCTCAATAATCCAGGTAGAAAAATCCAAAAAAGCTAAGTCTGGTCCTCTGGACATTCAAAAAAAACAAAACAAAGCAAAAAAACTGTAGAAACGTTTCGTCTTTCGTCCGAAAGACTTCCTCAGTCTGAGAAGCTGTGTTCAGCTCAGTCTTATAAATAGCACCCTCCCACAGTGGATCAACCAGTTGGCTGATGACAGCCGAAACCAGCTGCTCACATGATCAAGGAGGACCATCAGCCTGACGATGGATCGTTAACACCCTGATGGTTGTTTGCTATATTCACAGAGGACTGTTGATACAGCTAAAAATAATTGTCACCATTCTGATGATCAAACAATAAAAAGTTATTTAGAATTTGACTTGTAGGCGTTGTGGTGCAGCAACTCTTGTTTAGCTTTACTTCAGTTCAGTTTAGTGCCAAGTCACAGAAGAAGTCATCTCAGGGCACTGAACAGGAACATTCATATATTTAAAAAAAAAGTGCTTTAAGTTCACATTATTTATCTGAGGAGCAGACTGCTTTGAATTTAACTTCATCGCAGAACTCTCATCCTGAGCAAGCATGAAGACAACAGTGGAAAGGAAAAACTCCCTCATGAAAAAGAAACCTTTAGCAAAACCAGGCTCAGGGCAAGCGGCTATGCTTTGACCAGCTGGGTTTGAGAGGAACAGGAAGAACAGATACACAATGACAGGTCAAGAATCACATTAAGATAGAGAAATAGTATCAAATGAAAACTATTCAATTTTAACAAATCATTTAAGGAAATGAGGTCAATTTGTCCTCCATTTTGTCTTAAGCTTAAAGCTCCGCTGACATCATCTTTTAACTTTCCATAAAATGGCACAACATATATATATATATATATATATATTAAGATTGACCTCTGATCGTTTTTGCTAAAACAATGTTAAATTAATTAAAATTCCTCTCAAAAATAGTTTAAAATTAGCGCCTTTTTTTTACATGATAAATACGGATTTTCCCGTCGCGCGATTATGACGTCAGACACAGACTCGCGTCAACTGCGCACATTGATACAATGGACGAAGATGCAAACGCATCCGTCCAATTTAGCCATTTAAAACTTTATATTTTAGCGGTTTGTCTTCAGAGAAGCCAAAGTCTGTGGCGGTTCTACACACGGGCCCGTGCCCGTGTAAGATGGACCCTGGCCCGCCCTCCGAGCAGAAGCGGAACCATGCTCATGGCACATACCGATACCAGCCTTGTTTACGTATCGATCCAACCCATGATGCACGTTGGCTTCAAACTATGGAATGGATTTCCTGAACGGAGGCGTGTCTCATGAACCCAGAGTAACAAGACCCGCCTCACATTCAGGAAATCCAGTTCATAGTTTGCAGGCAGCTACAAGCGTGAGGGGCTGACTGAGTACTCTGTTGGGTTTGTTTTGACATCGTTTGGAAAGAGCGGGTCGTTTGTTCATGGATTGTTTACATGGAGCTGGACGCTTGTTTCTTTCGCAAGATGGATTGTTTACATGGAGCTGGACGCTTGTTCCTGTCGCAAGATGGATTGTTTACATGGAGCTGGACGCTTGTTCCTGTCGCAAGATCGGACAACACTGGTGAGTGCATGCTAGCAGCTAGCCGACTTTTCATCGTAACATGTGCGTTGTGTCACGGAAATATTTTACACTCAACACCGCAAGACAACAACGTTCAATGTTTGCAGAGCTATATAAACACATCTGCGTCACATTAAACCGCGGTCAAGTTAGTTTTACGCCGGACATTCCATCGAGCTCAGGGCTTCAGCCAGCGGTGTGTTTTTCTTTTTCATGCCGGGTTGGGCGCTCTGATTACGGCAGCTGTTTCAGCTCCCGCCTGGGAGCTCCGTGGCTTCGCATCATAATACAGCTACTAATATAAAGCATGTAAAACACTAAAAACAGGAACATGTCTGTGTTGGTTTATGCCAAGAACTGAAAAAAAATTATAACCTGCTGTTTACTCGAAATAACTTTGGCTTCTCTGAAGACAAACCGCTAAAACATAAAGTTTTAAATGGCTAAATCGGACGGATGCGTTTGCATCTTCGTCTGTGTCTGACGTCATAATNCACATGTATTGTAAAACAAACTACTTAAAATTCTAGATATTAGTTCTAGTTTGTATCTTTTAGCCCAATACTAACTGTCGTCTGTTCTCCACCAGCCAAAACCAACTGCAGCTGATGATGACGACTCTTCAAAACACGTTCACCCCGTCGTAAATGTGAGACACACTACCTTAACGCCCCCGCCCACATACACGCACACACACACACAGAGCAGCTCTGTTCTTTTGAACCAACACATAAAGTCATTCAGAAGGAGGAGGGTCTAGAGCAAAGCAGTAATAAGAAGGTGTTCAAATATAATGATGATGATGATGATAATAATAACTAGAAAGTTCCGGAGAAACTTTGACGGGGGCTGCCAGGCTGTTGCCAGACATCTTGAATCAAAATGGCTCCAAATGTTAATCAGTTCTAGAGATACATTTGATAAATACTTTCTATGAGTTTCAAACAGTACCAACAGTGAGTATGTTTTCATCAGATTCTAAATCATGTGACTTGACAGCAGCAGTTTGTGTGAGGAGTGTTCTCCCATTCATTTTCAATGGGGAAATATGGCAACTTTGTTAGCAAAATACATCGCCATGGTAACTCCGATTGCTTAGAAAAGTAATAGCACACATCTCTGAGTCGGGCCGGTCGTTTTGATATAACTTTTGTGGGGGTTCACTTTGTGGTTCGGTCCGTATTAAAGTTGAAAAAGATAACTTTTTCTGGTGTAGAATAATAAGTGGGCAGTAACCAACTAGTTCCTGGATTTGGAGATTCATTACGTCTTTGTTCGCAAATTACGTTGCCATGGTAAGTCGAAATGCCAATAAAAGTAATAGCACACATCAGGGGGCCGAGCCAGTCGTTTTGATATAACTTTTGTGGGGGTAGACGTTACGGTGCGGGCCGCATTAACGTCTGACGACAATGTAGACACACGTTCGAGCAGGATAACAATAGGTGGCTTCCATGCATTTACATGCAATGGCAGCCCCCAATAATGTTTTAATAATACACATACATTTTTTATTAAAAAATGTATGTGTACTATTTTTTCAAAACATTATTTATTTACCATTTACTGTATATATTATGTTTATTTGTTTTCAGTGGTACATACATTTTTGTTTTATATAAATAAGAAGATTATAGCTATGAGTTATCATAATCAGTCTTGTTTTATGACTAATCCTCAAAAGTGATGCCCATTAGTTGGTGAACATAATCTAGTTGTTAAAGCTAAGGTCAAATACCCTTGTGATCTTAAAAATATTCTTTCTTTTAATAACATTTTGATTCTTTCTAAGACTAAGATGGTGGTTAATTCAATTTGCCAGAGGCACTTTTTCAGTTTGTGCATGAGCCATGTCCTATGTTGGAAGTGCTCATGTTTCCTGCCAGTGGGGTAGGGCTGGAAGCAGATGGCTGCTGACAGAGGAAGGGTTTTGGGAAGCAGAGAGTGCGCAACAGATGGAAAGGCACATATGCCTCCAAGTCCCTATAGCTTGCCAGCAATCCCGTGACTAACTGTGGGAAGATTCAGGCCTCATGCAGGTTGGGGATGGAGAGAGGATCATGGAGGAAGAACGAAGTGTCCCAAGAATAGAAACAGAGATCTGAGCCATTTTAAATCGGGAAATTCAGTTGTGGAAGGATTCAGATATGAGGACTTGAGGCAAGAATTCAAGTACTGTATCAGCAAATGCAGATCTGCTTCAGCAGTTTTTTGTTTTGGCTGTCATGTGCTTCTGTAGAAAACTTTTTGTGCCACCCCTAGGTGGCACATTTTGTTTTCCTAAAGAATTAGCTTGATAAAGAATGTGTGGCTCACAGAATGAATCCATGCAACATTAATGTTTCTTCCCTTGAAGAGTCATCTTATTGAGAACATGCAGACCATTTAAAAGGTCACCGGGTTGTGAAAATTCATTTTAAAACCCTTGAAGGTATTTAACAGATTTCTTCTGTCATGCTTTTCAAGGACAGTTTGTTTGGGGTAAAAACATTAGTGCTCTACAAAGTGAATTTTGTGTGGCAAAACATTCCAAATATTATATTTGTGACGATAACATCCCGGCATTTATACCGTGTGCACTGCCAGCGTATTCTGTTTGTATGAATGGAAGCTAAAAGTCTGGATTGAAACAGGCTTTTTCCACATGGCTCTACCCTTTGTCTCAATGTAAGTCACATGGTGCATTCATAGTAGATGCAGATGTGTGACTTGTGCTCCCACACTTGTCTGTAAATAGAATACCCGCCCTGCTCTCTATTTTCTTTGACCTGAGAATAGTTTTCAGCACAGCTTTTTTGTGGTTATCCATCTTGTCAGAGGAGCTTGTTTAACATGTGCCAGCTGAGCGTTATCACCCATGTCCTACATTCCTTTAGGCAATGTCATTGTTTTGATGGTGTTTCGACATGTCCACTGGCCTCGTGTTCTCTGTTTGCCAAGTAAGGCAGCAAGCCAAGTTTTTCCCAGTTACATGTAATGTTGCTGCTTTAGGGGAAACCTACACTGTGATTGTATATTTTGTTTCAATCAGGGGAAGAAAAAAAAATGTTGCAGCAGTTGGTTTTGATAAAGTAGTTCAAAAACCTGTTTGTCTGTGCTGGAGCATCTGTTACTCAGCTTAAGTAGGGATCAGCAGTTATATTTTGCTCTTGTTATGTGAATCATGGATAAACTCCCAAGGAGGGGTTTGTTGTGAAGTGGTCTTTTATTCTATGGGAAAATTGCAGAGGAAGTGCAATGTGACCCCCAAATTTACTGTTTATACTCCTGTTTCCTGTTTTCCTCCAACTGGAAAGAGCTGAAGTCGTTCCACGGCTGATTCCCTCTGGCCATGACCCAGGACTGATGTCATGTGGTGCAGAATGTGAACTGCATCTGCCACAACCTCTTTTGGAACACTGTTACTTCACCCATTTGGGTCCAATAACTTAGAGAATTTTCAGAAAGGCCTCTCTTTGCAAAATGAAATAAAATGATAAACTTTTAATTAATAATTGTAATTATTAATTAACATTTTTGCTTCCAAAAATTATAATGCTGTATGAACCGATAAGAAAGGATACAGTGATTTTTTTCCAAATCGGCTAAGATTGGAACAAGTGAAAAGATGAAATTCAAATGTTGAAATTAAAGAATAACATAGTTTGTTTTAAAATTCACTAATCACACTTTTATTTAAAAAAACATGAAAATGTTAGTTTTTTGGTAGCGGATGCAGTTCTGTGCACATTTCTCCAGGTTATAGCATGATGCTGCCTCTTGAAGGAAGACCTAGGATGATGTGGGCTTTTCTTAATTGTGTTGGTTCTGTTATTGGTCCATTAGATGGACTAAACTATAGGTTTATAGACACATTTGATTTGTAATAAATTAAAATGAATTGTTACATATAATTTTTACACATTTTTTAGACCCGTAGCTCATTATACCGTATAGGTCAACATTTGAACCATTTAAATTCATTTTTTAAAATCCTTGTTAAAAATCCCACCTTCACAAATTTTTAAATTCCATATTTATTCCTATTTATTCCCATAAATGTCTGTTAATTTTCATATAAAGTTTCCAACTTTTTAAAATCCCAGAATTTTTTAACTATTCATACCATCCAGTTGAACATTTTGTTTTTCAGGGAAGACCTTGCGTATTTTATAAAGGCAGTACCGTATTTTTCGGAGTATAGGTCACACCTTTTTATCATTTTTTCATGGCCTGCGACCTATACGCAGGTGCAACCTATATATGGCTTTTTATCACTTGCGGCAAAACAAATTTTTAAATCCAGCTCATTTCACAATTACGTTCATTTATTAAGGAAAAGTTCAGCTCAGACACATATTTGCTATAATTTTTATCAAACAAATAATTGTTTTTAAGTGTTAATCTTCTTAAAAGCCTTGCTGTGCGCTCCTGTGGCAGACATTTGCAGCAGAGCTAAATGTAGGTGCGACCTATACTCCGGTGCAATATATTGGTAATAATTGGACAATGCGACCTATACTCCGGTGTGACCTATACTCCGAAAAATACGGTATACAGTACATTATTCACATAATACAACAAAAGGGCTTCATAATAGAACAATTTTAATGTGTGCAAATATGCTGCTGGTATTTACTTGGAATAAGTATAGATTTAAACATTATGTTTCAGTTTGGTAGGTCTTCCTTTTGACCAACAATGTTCAGTCAGGCTATCTGGATGGTTTCGTTTGTTGCTGAGACATTTTGTCATTCATCCGAAGGACTTCTTCAGTCTGAGGAGACCACCAAACCAAACTGAATCCCCCAAAAGGCACACTTCCAGAGTGGGAAAAAACACTGGTGATAAAATGGCCTCCAGGGCCTGCCCTCTCCCCCATCAACTTCTGTAAAGGCAGCCATGCCAAAGTGGTTTAAAACACCAAAGTTCATGCTCTTTAATCCAGGTATAAATTCAGCAATGTTCAGTCAGGTCATCTGGACAGTTCTCACCAGCAAACAGTTTTTTTCCACTCTGGGAGTGAGTTGTTTGTGGGATTCAGTTTGGTTTGGTGGACTCCTCAGACTGAAGAAGCCCTTTTGGATGAAGGACGAAACGTCTCAGCGACAAAAGAAACCGTCCAGATGACCTGACTGAACATTGTTGGATTTATACCTGGATTAATGAGCATGAACTTTGGTCTTCCTTTTGTTTTTTGCAGTAAAATGTAATTCAAATTAGTGTAAACCATTGCTTGATATGCATTAACCAACATCAACAATACATTAAGATTTGTACATGATTAGTTCAAGCATTGGGCAATGAGAACAAGACTTTTTCAAGTGATATTAAGACACATGACTTATAACAATAAAGATAACAATAAAAAACACTTTTGCTGTTACCTAAACTGGTAAAATCAAGAATTTACATTCAGAAATGGTCAATTTTTCAATATTTCCACGTTCTTCAGACATTGTCGATGAATAGAATTCTGTTTTCTTTTTTAAAGAAAATTCATGATGTCATGCAGTTGTTTTCACACCGATACTGTGTTTGATAATGTTTGCCTAAAATCTTGTTAGGTTGTAATTGTTCCATTTAAGCCATCTATTTCAACTTTAATTTTAATGGACCTTACTGTCAGATGTGCATAAACCAGAAATCACTCAAAACTGCTCATAACCCTGTAAAGGAGATAATTATTTAAATTTGAGGTCTAAAATAGTTTTTTTTTCCTGTTATATAAGCAAATAATGGCTTGTGCTGAACAAAAAGCATTACCCTAATGTTTTATTCTCTTTTGGTTTTGGACTCATTGTTGCCATTAAGCCATTAGCGTCGAGAGACCTAATAGTTGCATGTTGTGGGCTTAATTACCTAATGACAGCTGTATTTTGCTTTTTATGTATAAATCTCAAATAGATATGTGTCTTAGGAAAGTAGGAACACCAGCAGATGAACAAACGTATCTTAGATCAAGGCCAGCATATCGAAGGCCATAAAATGCCTGAAGGTCAACCATCAGAGAAGACTTTCACATGAATCATATTCTTAAAATTCTAGTCCATTCGGAGCATTGTTAGTATAGAGTTGTTGAAAAAAGATTTCCAGAAAGCTATACATGTACAGTGTTTGTTCGGTGAATGTCAGTTGTTTATTATATTTTTTACTTATTTATGAAAAGCAGTGTTTTTGATCCGAGACAGTGGCGTATCGTCCTCGGGGTGAAGAGACGCTCTGCGGTTCCCAGCTGGAATAAGCCGTTCACAGACTTGCTCAGGGCTGCGTCAATGCAGCTTCGCTTTGGATGATGAGATTTTAGGAGTCTGGCGTGAAAAAGTGCACCGTTCAGCAGCCTGACACTGTTCTCAATAGATGAGCTCTACCGCAATTCTTTGCCTTCGTACCAGAACGAGCTGCTGGCCTCAACTCAAATAAAACACTATACAGTTAAAAGGAAGATATTACGACACTTGTGTTGCCACAGAGTAGATCTCACAGCCCACTGTGCTTTTGGGTCCGTTCCGTTGTGAAGTTGGACCAACTGGTGTCTAAAGATGCACCCTGCTGCTGTATTAAAGCACAGTGAGCCATTTGTATCCATTTTGTATGACATTCATTTCCCAACCAAATTAATTTCTCAACAATTTGTGTTGTCAGACTTTGTGTTTTTATCCAGCTCAGAATCATTTTCACAAAAACATGGGGTATTTTATAGTTCTGCTGCTTATGTTGGACATGTTTGAAGACAGTCAAATGACTAAATGATGGTCTTTTATATATTTGGCATCAGGAGACCTCTGCCAGCCTCAAAACCCATCCTTTTGTTGTGTCAGAATCAGAAATAAAATCTAGGTTTGGCCTAAAAATCATTGGCAGCTTGTTACAGCCCAGTGTAATTCAAAGATACATTTTGCCTGTGTGCACAATGAAACAAATCTTCCTGTGGTCTTTTCATGCCAAAAGGGCTTTTAGTAAATAGAACCCTACTTTGGTGAGTTGGTAAACAAGAGTTTGGGTGCAGCACACTAACTGATTCATTTTGAAACGGAATATTTGGGCAAAAGTTGCCCTTAAGGGTCATGTTTGGGGAAAATCAGGCTGAAATGTCAGTATTTAGTGTCAGGATATAATTTAGGTCATTTAGCACTGGCAGCCTGGAGGGCCTGCCCTTACTTTTGAAATGAGTCCTTCAGGCTGAGAGATTAAGGAAGCCTGCTGTAATTCCTCTGCAGTGTACACGCTCCAGCAATGAATCTCCGTTCTTGGCCGGGTGCAGTGCAGATCTGCTGGTGGATGGATTGGGTAGGCATGTGTTATATAACACAAGTAGGTGGCTGGAGTAGCTCTGTGCGTGTGTGTATTTGTGGTGTTTTGTGGATGTGTGAATTTCCCCCTACACACACAGTTCCCTGCCCTCAATCAGGATGGGTGCCAGTTCGCTGAAAGAGCCCCGGGAGATGGAAGCAATAGGTTTCGGGAAAGTGTTAACATTGTGACGGCAGGTTGGAAGTTGTCCTGCTGTTTAAGAACCATCTCAGCAGTGCTATTCTAGAAAAGAATCAGTCTGTACAGACTATTTTCAATTGTAACTGCTGTCACTTAAAACTTTATCACGGGCGCAGATAACAACTATATCCATTTAATTCAGTAGTCGTTGCTTTAAGGCTCTTTGGCCGCCTTGCCATTGATAAGTGCGACTCCACTTGGTTCTCGTCGTATCAGTTCTTCTCAGGTGTTGGTGAATTGCCACTGTGACTTGTTTCCCACCTCTGTCGGCAGGATCGTCAATACAAATTGGGCTGTTTCTTGCAGTGCCATCCAGTTCTCTCTGAATCCTCTTATCTGCCACTAAAGACGGAAAGGTCTGGACCTCGTCATTGGTCCATGCCACTGTTTTTGGAGCTTCCATACTGAACTAGAAACTAGAAAACCAGAAGAAAAAGAAACCTAACCCATGCTCTACAATGATTGGAGAGGAAATGGTGGTTCAGATGTAGTTTGCAGTTACTGCTGGCATGATATGTCAACCCCTTTTCGTGATTACCTGTATACAGTACAGACCTCGAGAAATTTGGAAAATGCACAAAAAATCTGTAGTACCGGTACTCTCACATGATACAACGGGGTGGGGGTGCGCAGGTGGTGGGAGGATTGGCTGCTGCTGTGGAGGCAGGGCGGAGGAGAAGGGGGCAACCTTAGCATTTCCTTACGGGCTGGCTCTGAAACATTAAACAAAGTTGAAGCTGATTTTAAAAAAAAAATTAATCTAAGACATCCGTAGTCAAGAAAAATTGAGAAATATCTGCATTATTCACAGAGAATCCATAAGACTTGACATATGCGCTGGGCGGGTCATCCAGCGACGTAGAACCACTGGCCAATCAACAGCTGCTGCCTCCGTACATCAAAATCACCACCTCAGAGCTGTTCGCTTGGAACCAGGCCCCATAAACCAGAGTGGGGGTGGGTGCCGGCATTGCAGGCCATTGGCTGGTGCGGAACCGATGAGTGTAGAAACGGTAGAGTAGCTCCATTTGTGTGGCATCACTTGTCTAAACCTGTGTTACTGGTCTGATATGTTTGAAAAAAAAGAAAAATTCAATGCAGTATTTGTTCTCTGAAGCATCTACAGTACTCAGGTCTGCTTGCAGCTGTGTTCTTTGTTCAGTCACACAGAACAAAACAAGAACATTTTAGTCACCTTCAAACTTTCTCTCATTCACCTTCCTTATTCCATTTAGATCTGTTTAAGGCCATGGGAGGGGATGAAGCGTTTCCCAGCATGCACTGGGCAAAGAGAAGAGAAATGATTATAAATGCAGCCTGTCACTCATGCAGAATACAATCAAGACAAACACTCTCAAAGCAGCTGCTGTCAGCTTGTTCTGCGGTTTAGAAAAAAAACACCAATGATTAATTGATAAGCAGGAAAACAGAAGAAAAAGTCTAAATTCATCAAGATGATCAGTCATTCCATCTTAATGGCTTTTGGATAAAATCTTGGCGCTAAATGAATTTCAAAACCACTTTGGACTTCTAAATCATCAGCATTGTCAACTCATGCTTCCTTGCTTTGCTTTTCCTCTGCCACTCATTACCTTAATGTTTCCGGTCTGCATCTGTTGTTGGTCGCTGAGCTTTCAACACATTTTTGTGACTGCAGGAAAAACGCAGAGAGCTGCAGAAACGATGCACTGTGCAAATCCGTGACATACTGATGAGTCATTAAAAAGTCTTTTTAGCCGTGTATGACCTGTGCTGAGCAATGCAACGCCTCAGCCTGCGGTGACTCAAGGACAGGGATCGCTGCTGCAAAACTAAACACGAAGAGGCTGCAGATGATGGGTTATGGGACAAAAAGGATAACAAGACACGACCCATTTGTCCAGTTTTACTTGCGTCTTTTTTTTTTTGAACACCATGAAGAATCTGTTCTTTAATTCTGTGTAGGGACGCAGCATCAGATAAACCCAATAATGGTCGGTCAGGTCATCTGGACTGTCCATATGATCTGACCGACCATTATTGGATTTCTTTACCTGGATTATTGAGCATGAACTTTGAAGCATCAGATAAACTAACTTTAGTTGAATTCCTCGTTTGTGGACACATTTTGAGCTTACTTTTTAAGAAAATCAATGGGCACTTTGAAATGTTATGAAACATTCGATTTTTAAATTTAACTTTGATCACATTCTGCATTTTCATGCCTGGAAGCAGAGCCACTTTCTGAATGTGAAGCTGTGGTGAAACGGTTTACCACAAAAGTACGGCAGTAGTGCTTTAAAGTAGTGCAGTAGTGCTTTCTATTTGATTTCTCATACCTCAGTTGCAGTGGATTTGCTGAAAATGACAATAAATGCAGGACATTAACAGACCAGCCCGATTTGATCAGAGCCAAAAAAGCTTGAGCAGAGATGGAATAAAGATAAACGGCTTAAAGGGAGAATTGACCGCCTCAATCAAAGACTAGAGACGTATCGAGCAAAGATTATCTGAACTCGGCAAGAAACATCTTTGATGTGATTACTTGGATGTGAAAGCACTGATAAGAAACATCAGCCGAGGTTTTGCCTAAAGATTAAGCTTACACATTTATAGGGTTTCTATTCAGTGCTGCTATACAAATCTGCCTCCATAAGCTCTGAAAGAAAAACGTTTAAACAACCAATTTGTTGTGATGTTGTCATGGCTATTTTCTTCGTGTACGATTTCCAAGTAAATTGTCGAGTTAAAATGCATTTTCTTGAGTGTGATAAACAAGTATCAACAAACTGTCAACCAAGTAAAGCAACAACGTTTTCAACTAAACACAGTTAATTCCTCCCAAGGAAGGAGGTGAAGTGGATCTGTCAAGTCTATGAAAGAGGCTATTTGTCTGTCTGTCAAGAGGAAATGTTACAAGTCACATGTCTTGAAACTTGGAGATGTTGAGCAACACAATCATGATCCAGTAAGTTGTTATAGATATAGAAGATATTGCAAAATGTGTGACATAAACCTTGATGGAGAATACAGGCTTCCAGTTAAACGAACAAAACCGGATCATGCAATGGTTTGGCAGAGAAATACATGTAAGCTCACAAACCCTGTATAATTTACCGGTATGCTTAAATTAGTCAACAAATATAAATTGATAATTGTGTCCAGTGTAATAGGAATATTGTTTGACAGAGAACCACTTGGGATAGATAAGTTGTAGACTTCAGCTGATATCTGAAACGATTCATTCTGTTTTTTTCCATTGAACTCATTGATTTTTCTTTTTCTTCCTGCCCCCTTGCCTTTGCTCGTACTTCAATGCTCCCAACTCCACAACCCTTCAGGTAAGACCTGCTGCGGACACTCACCTGAGTAAATTCGCAATGACAGTGACCATGTAATACATATTATTACCCATTACCGAATATGTTGGATTACAGGTGAATTTCAGAGAAACCTTAGAGGACTTATGAGAACCAGGATTCCAACAGATTCTGAAGCTCAGAAATGACCAAGTATTACCAAATTATTCACTCATAAGACTCCATAAATGTTGACTTGGCTGATTTAGTTTCCTAACCCAAATGGATAGGATGTAAATAAGTAGGCTAATTAGCAATTTGTCTCTATGCTCTTTCTAAATTATGCTTTGCGATGGAAAAGAAGCCTATACCCCGGGGCAGGTTATAACCAGGCCAGTACGGATTTTTCGACGTCGAAGGAACAAAAGAGAGTCTGGTCTTGCACAATTCTCTAAAGCTTGGTGATTGCTTGCATGGTAACCTCCAGAGAGGATCCCAGATGGGGATGCCATCCTTTCAGCTGGCCTACTTCCCTGCGACTCATCACACTTAGCAATTTGTAGGATCTGCCTGCGCCACTTCTGTCGCTAAGCCAGCCATGTAGTTAGTGTACATTTTGGCTTTGCTGCAGTGGAAGACGCTTGGTGTATGCAGAGTTTTTGTATGATTTGGGCACCATGCTTTGAGTGTGAGCATGTGCAGTGTGAGCACTCATTGTGGGAGTCCCCATGTGGCAACAGTGAACTAATGACTTGAGGAAAAAAAACAACAACACTGGAAGACACATTTACGGTACTTGACCAAATACATAAATAATATTGGAGGTAAAATAACTATTTCAGAGTCCTCTCCAAAATAAATAAAAATAAAAATCAGACAAGTGTGTGTGTGTGTTTCAAATGCAAGGGGTTGCAGATTATTGATAATTGAAAAGACACTTGGTGTAGAGAATATAACATTTCTGAATCACCATACAGCAGACAACAGCTTTATATATTTTTTAAAATATACAGCAGTTTAATTGTGTTTGCTGAGAAATAAGTAGCTCTTTCCTGTGTGCATGCTGTAATATGAGCTGCTCTGTCCTCTGTTGTGGCAGCTGTTCTTGCTGCACATGGGTGTTGGTGCAACTGAATCCCAGCCATGCAACTTGGATTTTGTTTTAAGTCCAGATTTTCCCCTCACTTTTTTCCATTTTAAAACATTCCCAAAGGGATCCTGAGATTAAAACAACATTTTCAATTGGACCTCCTTGTCACTTCACTGCACAATTGATTAACTTAGGTTAACAGATGCTTACATTAAAAGCTAAAAAGAAAACCCTGTGCATGTATACCGGTAATAACGTAGGTTTTAACACAGCATAAAAATAATCACAAGTTGGAAAAAAATATTGGTTAATTTTAAAAATTGCACATGACTAGACAAAAAAACAAAAAACAAAAAAAACCTACCGGTAGTTAAATTTAGACTTTCAAACATACATTTTTTGGGGTTTGGGATAATACAAAACTGCCTGTAAAAACTTTAAAGCCGTGCCATTTTGAACTCTTGTTTTAAAACACTAAAGCCCCTTTCAAAAGCAGTTTGCAATATGGCCACGTAGATGAGCCCCTGTTAAGACACCTGGTCAAAAATGGTAAATTATGCTGTAACTCAAGACGATGTGACTTTTTCTAAAATAATTCAGCATCATAGAACCAAAAGAGGTATAGCATTTAACTCAGAATCCTTGATGTGAAGCACTACATATACATTTGTGACCCTTCTAATTGCTGCAGCCATCTACCGGTAGTTGCACAGATTTTCTGTCATCACTCTCACTTCCTGAAACTGCAATGCTGGCTTATGTTTACATCCACTGACCATTTTCAGCCCTGTGACTACCTGAGCTTAGAAACCCAGGAGTGTTGAATTGAATTTTACCCCCAAATACTCTTATTTATTTATTTTTCATGAACCCTACAGAGGTTTCAAGAGGGTGTTTAAGGCACTACTTGAAAGTGCTTTGTGAAAAATAGTTAATGTCATGTACAGTAAATAGGCCTGTCATGATAACAAATTTTGCTGGACGATTAATTGTCTCTAAATAATTATTGTGATAAATGATAGTATTGTTTGAAGTTTGATAATAATTAGTAATAATTGTCAAATTAAAGAAGAAATGTTGGTTGTTTTGAGTGTAGTACCTCATTTTGACCAACGGATGGCAGTATAAGACTGTTTGAGCCGAAGGATGGATAGTGAGGGAGCGAGCAGCGTGTCTCTTTAAGAAAAATGGAGGGAGGCCCCTTGACGTGACATGGGCTATCTCTCTTTCCTTTTTTCCGATTCTCAAAATGGCAGATACTCTGTGTGTTTTGAACTCTTTATTACTGTATAGCATTTTTTACACAAAGCTATTAATAAAAGAAATCAGTAAACAAGTTCTCAGCTTCTTTTTGCAGAGAAAAACAACTTTTTACACAAAGGCACGGGTTTCAACCGTGAATTTTGGAGCTTTGACAAGACTGAGGTTTTTTCCCCGAGGTCGGCCTGTTAGCTTAGCTCGTCGTAGCTTAGCTTCTCAGCTTAGCTGCTTTGAGTTTGAACGATCCAAAAACACAATTTTGAATGGGTAAGTGGATTTTAAAGAGAAAGGGGGGGGTCAGTCAAGAACACCAGAGTCTAGACTTTCGTCATCCAGTGTCTTCAGTAGAAAGAGAGAGACACGAAGAAACGATAAAGTCAATAAATGAAAATGAGGTTGATAATTTTCATTTATCATGCGATTACTGTAATTGATTTGTTTATTGCGACAGGCCTACATGTAAACTAACATTTCAAGCAACAAAATCTGTAGGCACATGTCATATTCATAGGTAGATCAGGACTGACTGACTTTGGAAATGTACATTAACAATATACCGTAATTTGTTTAACTTTGTTAATGTTCGTTGATTTTTTTCCAAAACTGGCAAGTCTGAATGGAAAGCAAAACAATGAAGCAATTTTTAGTGTTTTTCTGCTTGTAGTTTTACAACCAGAGGTTCAGGTCAGTTTGCTCATCCCATTTCCTTGTGTTACACGACCACTAGCCCTGAATTTTGACTGACCTTCCCCTTGGCACAAATATGGAGTCAAGTGATGATGGATACATATCCCTTCATGAAATTGGACGCCCCTTTCAAAAACATTACAGACCATTGGTGCCGATTCATTTTGCACAAACAAATTTCATGTACCAGTAATTACCGTAGTTATCTAACTCCAAGCAAATGTCAGCTGTGATGGTATGACACCAAATGAACAAGAATATGCTTTGACAAAAAAATAATTTTAAGGGTGAAAACCTAAATTTCCTAGTTCTGGTTCAGTTTATGCCCCTTTTGATTGAAGTGAGCCCCTGAAAAATGTTTGCTAGGTCAGAGATCCAAGCTTTGATAGGACATTTTATGTCCACAATTCTGTTCTGTCTTTGAAAATTACGTTCTTTCCTTAAATCTGCATAATATTGCTGCATTAGAACATTACTGTAAATATGCTTTCAGGAAGTTGTTGAAGCTGTCTGCACCGTCAGATGCTGTTCTTGTAGTAACTGGTGTAAAAAGCCAAGCCTCAGCAGCACCATTTGTTGATGGGAGGCCTTTGTAATCTGCACGATTCCAGGCGGTTCTTCACTTATTTCCCTTTTCAATCCGGTTTCTTTAACAACGAAATGAAGGCATGTGGCAAAGAAGCATGCAGGCAACACAGAAATAACTCATTGTCGCCCCGTGGTGTCGTTCATAGTGTCTGTAACTGAAGAGGATTATGTAAGATGTGCTGCCTCACTTAACCAGGGCAGTCATAAATCAACCGGTGCGATCACAACAATGCAGCAACTTTTGTCTGAGTTGCTCCGAGCGCTTCATCTCTGAACTCTTAACTCTGAACCTCTCTCTCTAACTTTTTCCATTATGCAGTTTAGAGCCGATGAAAAATGACTATGAACGAGATTTTACAAGACTTTTCATTTTGATAAATCTTGCCGTTCTTTTCCATGGCTCTTGGAGCATACATATCCTTAATGATGGCAATTTGGGTGAATATTTTTTTTCCCTTTGCCATGTCATCACTTCTTTTCATATTTCTTCTCTGCTGCATGTTTTTAGTTCTTTTTTCTCCTTCCTCGTTTTTTTTGCACGAGTTGCGATTTTCCTTGTCAAATCAACTTTTCCTAAAAAAGAAGGAAGCCTCAGGTTCTTTGTTTCCTGCTGTTTCAAACCGCAGCCAACTTAAAGGCTTTTTTGGAGAAAGCGTTTGTTCCACAATTTCGAGGAAAAATGGAAGCTGACTCATCTTTTTTCACAGTAGCTTAAATTATCTTTTTGGACTGATGAGCTTCTTTGCCTATTTTGAAATGTGAAATTTGCAGTGATGTTAACTTCTCATGAGAGCTTTTGCATTTTGCGCATTTCTCTGCCTCTCTTTCATTTTGCCACATAATCTACATCACTGCCTCCCATCTTGTTCTCATGCACACAGATTTACAGCTGCTCAGACTTTTAATGTTTAGTTTCCATTTCTGTTCCACAGTAATTATCTAAAATTAAGTTAACGTAAGATCAGTTTACAACTTTATGGCACAGCAAGGATTTTGTGAGAAAATATTTAGATTTAATTTGTTGCTTTAGTTAACAATTGTTTTAGTTACTTCGTTAAGTTTTCACGACTATTCACATGATTTTTGTTAGCCTTTTTTACATTGACTTTAAAGGACACACACGGCACATTGTGATGTCAGTAGTAAACAGCTAAGCACATTACTGAAGTCCACAGACAGCAGCGTCCGGTTTTCATGGCTGGCATGTGACTGGAGGAGTAAAAGAATGAGACTCAGCCACCGGATGTGTACCGTATTTTCCGGACTATAGGTCGCGGCATTTTATAATTTTTTCATGGCCTGCGACCTATAGTCAGGTGCGACCTATATATGGCATTTAATAAAATAAGCTGATTTGTAATCATTTATTAACAAAAATTAAACTGAGACACACTCTTACAATAATGTCAGCTAACAAATATATATTTTTAGGTGTTTATCCTGCTAAAATTATTCATTTATTAAAGAAAAGTTCAGCTCAGACACATAGTGGTGGGCAACGCTAATCAAAAAATTAGTTCCACAATTTCTAAAACGCTTATTAATTTTTTTAGGTCCACAATTTCAAAAGCACAAATGTCTTATGAAAATTAGGGGAAGCTAATCTAATCCGCTATTTATATTCGACAATTGGTAGCCGGCAGCGTTATGCAATATTTGCACTACACTGCCAACTGAAAAGTAACTAAAATGATCCTAAAAGGATGAAATTACAAAAATCAAAGGATTTATTTAATACTTTACGTACATATATTCTATTCGGCCACGAAATTAACAAAAAAGAGAATGATCTTTTAATCCCTAAGACCACTTTTAAATCTCAAATACACGGGCGTGTCGCCACCGCATTTATACATAAAAGTAACCCAAATACATAAAACTAACGACTCACCGTCGAGTGGTTGACACAAAACACACAATAAAATCCTCCGGCCGCGTTAATTTGGCTTGAAACAGCGGGGTTCTCTGCAGATTTATCCAAGTAACCCAGCACAACCAGCTAGCCACAGAGTTAGCGTCCAGTTCACCTCTGCTCTGACCCGGAAGATGTCAATATTCTATAGGCAGTCAACAGATTTAATGAAAAGTAACTAAAATGATCCTAAAAGGATGAAATTATAAAAATCAAAGGATTTATTTACAAGCCCAAAACCAGAAAAGTTGGCACGTTGTGCAAATCGCAAATAAAAACAGAATACAATGACTTGCAAATCTTTTTCAACCCATATTCAACTGAATAGAATGCAAAGACAATATATTTAATGTTCGAACGGAGAAACTTTATTTTGTTTTGCAAATAACCATTAACTTAGAATTCAATGGCAGCAACACATTGCAAAAAAGTTGGCACAGGGACATATTTACCACTGTGTTACATCGCCTTTCCTTTTAACAACACTCAGTAAACGTTTGGGAACTGAGGAGACCAATTTTTGAAGCTTTTCAGGTGGAATTCTTCCCCATTCTTGCTTGATGTACAGCTTAAGTTGTTCAACAGTCCGGGGTCTCCGTTGTCGTATTTTACGTTTCATAATGCGCCACACATTTTCAATGGGGGACAGGTCTGGACTGCAGGCAGGCCAGGGGAGGACCCGCACTCTTTTGCTACGAAGCCACGCTGTTGTAACACGTGCAGAATGTGGCTTGGCATTGTCTTGCTGAAATAAGCTGGGGCGTCCATGAAAAAGACGTCGCTTGGATGGCAGCATATGTTGCTCCAAAACCTGTATGTACCTTTCAGCATTAATGGTGCCTTCACAGATGTGTAAGTTACCCATGCCTTGGGCACTAATGCACCCCCATACCATCACAGATGCTGGCTTTTGAACTTTGCGCCTATAACAGTCCTGATGGTTCTTTTCCTCTTTGGTCCGTAAGACACGACGTCCACAGTTTCCAAAGACAATTTGAAATGTGGACTCATCAGACCACAGAACACTTTTCCACTTTGCATCAGTCCATCTCAGATGAGCTCGGGCCCAGCAAAGCCGGCGGCGTTTCTGGATCTTGTTGATGAATGGCTTTTGCTTTGCATAGTAGAGCTTTAACTTGCACTTACAGATGTAGCGACGAACTGTAGTTACTGACAGTGGTTTTCTGAAGTATTCCTGAGCCCATGTGGTGATATCTTTTACACACTGATGTCGGTTTTTGATGCAGTACCGCCTGAGGGATCGAAGGTCACGGGCATTCAATGTTGGTTTTCGGCCTTGCCCCTTACGTGTAGTGATTTCTCCAGATTCTCTGAACCTTTTGATGATATTACGGACCGTAGATGGTGAAATTCCTAAATTCCTTGCAATAGCTCGTTGAGAAAAGTTGTTCTTGAACTGTTCGACAATTTGCCCACGCATTTGTTCACAGAGTGGTGACCCTCGCCCCATCCTTCTATGTGGATGACTGAGCATGTCAAGGAAGCTGCTTTTATACCCAATCATGGCACCCACCTGTTCCCAATTTGCATGTTCACCTGTGGGATATTCCAAATAAGTGTTTGATGAGCATTCCTCAAATTTCTCTGTCTTCTTTGTCACTTGTGCCAGCTTTTTTGAAACATGTTGCAGGCATCAAATTCCAAATGAGCTAATAATTGCAAAAAATAACAAAGTTTACCAGTTCGAACGTTAAGTATGTGGTCTTTGCAGTGTGTTCAATTGAATATAGGTTGAAAAAGATTTGCAAGTCATTGTATTCTGTTTTTATTTGCGATTTCCACAACGTGCCAACTTTTCTGGTTTTGGGCTTGTAATACTTTACGTACATATATTCTATTCGGCCACGAAATTAACAAAAAAGAGAATGATCTTTTAATCCCTAAGACCACTTTTAAATCTCAAATACACGGGCGTGTCGCCACCGCATTTATACATAAAAGTAACCAAAATACATAAAACTAACGACTCACCGTCGAGTGGTCGACACAAAACACACAATAAAATCCTCCGGCCGCGTTAATTTGGCTTGAAACAGCGGGGTTCTCTGCGGATTTATCCAAGAAACCCAGCACAACCAGCTAGCCACAGAATTAGCCCCCGAGTTCACCTCTGACCCGGAAGATGTCAAGATGGAATAGTCCATTTTTAGTAGGGGGATACAGAAATCGACCGGTTTTTGTATTGCGTTTTTAATGATCGTTTTCATCGTAACTATAATTATTTTTATGTTAAATGTACATTAACAAGCATGAGCAATGTTAGTGATGTAGGTGACGGGGCGGGGCCCCTGCTGATTTGGGGCCCCAAGCAACGGCATCATTTGCCTACATGGTAGATCCGTGTCTGTTCTCCCCTCTGCTCCCTCCCCCTCCAACCCTCCCTCCTCTCTGCTCTTTACGGTGAAGGAGGGGAAAAAGGTAAAACAAGCAGCATAAGAGCCTCTAAATAAGTTTATTAGTTTTTACTGATAGATAATTAGTTATTAGCGGTACGTACTGATGGGGATTTTAAACCCCTGTTACCTTAATAAAAACCACACAAAGATAAACAAGAGAACAGTGTTAAATCAGACAAACAAACTTTGCAAAGGGGAAGGGCTTTTAATGTCCTTTGAAACTTAGTTTGGTCTCAAATACATTGTCCTGCACAATTCCAAATTGTACTGGACATGACAAGCTATTTAAACAAGAAGCAGGTGGAGTTTGACAAGCTCTGACGTCTTACAGATAAAACAAACAAGTCGTGTTTCTGATCCTACAAGAACATCTTATCCAGACATTGTCAAGGCTAGAAGACTGTCTTTTCTGTATCAGAGAAAAGCAAACAACATGTTTGTACTATCAAATATAAGTGTTAAAAGGGAACAGAGAATATTTGATATAAGTGAGCTGGGTTATAATTATTGGGTCAGAGTAATTAGTTTTAGATGATAAATATTGAACATCTCCATCACGTACTGCATTTTAAATAAAAATAGCACAAATCCGCTTATGAATTATAAAAGTTAGTCACTCCGCTGTTACGCTGACAAAAACGTTAGGTCCGTTGTAAGCGGATTAGCGCATTAGCTGTCCCTAGCGTTCATATGCCCATCTTTGTATATTTGCTATAATTTTTTTATCAAACAATTAATTGTTTTTAAGTGTTAATCTTCTTAAAAGCCTTGCTGTGCGCTCCTGTGGAAGAGACATTTGCAGCAGAGCTAAACACGGTCCACATTTTGACGTAGGTGCGACTTATATTCAGGTGCGACCTATATATGGATGTTTCCAATTCTTTGGCAATAATTGGACAATGCGACCTATACTCGGGTGCGACCTGTAGTCCAAAAAATACGGTAGTCAGGAACCAGTCATCTCTTCCTAATCTGCCAGTTCACCATAGAGGATGCCAGGGACTGGCCTTGTAGCAGATTTATACTCAGGCTCAGAAAGCTTTGACAATTCTGGAGGAAAAAGGCAGTTTTGCAGTTCACCCCCGTCTATCCTGGCCGTGCTTGCTCTGTAGTTCAGTCCAGCAGGGCTGACGTAGGCCGACCTGCCTCTCAACAAGACAACTTCAAGCTTAACTGGCATCCAAATGACCGTGAGAGCGAAACCCCCGATTGTGGAGTCATCACTTGCTGCAGAGAATCAATCATCTCAATGTGTATTGCAGCCATTTTTCACACCAGCTCATTGCACCTGTAAAATTAGCATCTTTTATTCTTTCCCACCGTCATCTAAATTGAAAACAATTCAGCTCAAAATTGAGGTTGAGGTTACTTTCAGTGCTCTCTCCACCGGAGAGTGCCGAACCGTCGCTCTGCAAATAATGAGACTGTTGGCTATATAATATCTGGCTACAAAAATAATGACTCCAGAGAGTCGCTGAGCATGTGCGCTTATTGTGCGCTGTAAAAATGATGCTGTTCTTGCTCTGGATAATGGAGCGCGCATCAGATACTGTCAACTTTAACCCTCTTGTCGTTTGATTCAGTACAGTAGGTTGGCTAATTGGTTCTGGGAACAGAGATGGAGAGAGGAGTAATTCCCTCTCCATGGTTACCCAGGTTTCATGCTCACCAACTAAAGGAAGGAACATTTTGCTTCTCGTAGCGTAGTTAGTGGGCCAGATGGAATTCAAGCTGGACAGAGAAATAGTTTTTGTTCACTTATTTGCATCCTATCGTCTTCTTACGCCTCCTCCTCACAACTACCAGTGCTTTGCTTTCACCTCACATATCCCGTTAGCTTGGTGGTTTAGGGGAGACGAGTACGTTATAATAGGTCAC
Organism: Garcialebias charrua; assembly: GCA_038048925.1. Classification (NCBI taxonomy): domain Eukaryota; kingdom Metazoa; phylum Chordata; class Actinopteri; order Cyprinodontiformes; family Rivulidae; genus Garcialebias; species Garcialebias charrua. The sequence goes on along the minus strand of JBBPBX010002337.1, from coordinate 18,936 downwards.
TTGTGAGGAGTAGTGCCAGCGTTTGAGTGTGTTTGCAAATGAGTGGCCTTGAATATGAGCCATGAGAGGAGCTTATCCCTGCTGATGAACTGTGTTTAATGAATCCACCCCCCTCCCTTCGCAATAAATTGGAGCACGATCATGAGGGATTTCAAGATAGCACAGATGAGTCACGTCCAACATAGTTCCCATTTCACTAGACCAGCTGTAAACAGCTTGTACAGTATATGTTGTAGCCAGGAGCGTAGAAATCACAAGATCAAAGCAATCCCTGTTATTTTTGCACCAGAAATTACTAAAATACCCCAAATCAGTTGTTAGATGTGTTATTTGTTGCTTATTATGTGATTTCATCTTACAGGGAAGTATAATTCAAGTACTGTACAGTATATGTGATTCAGCTGTCAGTAGTTTTACTTTTATTGCCTTTGGGATTACGTGGAGTTGAATACTAGGTTCTCTGGTTTGTTAGTACAGCACATAAAAAGTTTAAGAGCAGAGCTGCAGCACAGATTGAAGGTATTCACACTACCAGTAATCCTTGCTTTTTCACTTTGAAATATAATCCCAGCCTTTGGTCAAGCGGTAAATAAAAGGTTCAGGGTTTTGAGTTTGAAACTTGCACAAAAGAATGACCCCCAGTTTGTATTTTAATGTGAACAATATAACATATAATTTTAGTTCATTTTTACCCCCTCTACCAAAAAAAAAAAAATAAATCATGTTCTAACTTGAGGGGTAAAGAGTACCGGAAAAATACCAAAAAAGGCTTCTCAACTAAAAACTATTGTCCCTCCATTCAATTTGATCAGCCAGAAAAAACTGCTAAAGTCCATAAAGTGTAAATCTGGTCCTTGTACATACAGAATACAAATAAAACACACTGGTATAGAAACTCAGGAGTTTGCATATTTTTCTTTTGACTCTATTCAAAGCTTCAATGTGGCCTATAGTAATCCAGGCTTGGCATGCCGCCTTCGTTTTGTACATTATGTGTACGTATTGTTTGGTCGTGTAGTCATTTGTAAGAGAAGCAGCATGGAGCAATATGGTTTGTCCTCCCATAATGTATCATTGGTCTCTCACTGTGAAAGCGAGGTTTTCTCCTCCACCTCCCTCCCACTCTCCCTCTCCTTCCTTTCTCTCGCACTTTGCAAGGGTGAACGTGGGCGGCGGTACAGAGCATGACAGCAGCGCTCTGTTGAATGCAGACGAGAAACGAGGTTTAAAAACAACACAACACCAATGGAAACACCGAGACCGCTCTGAAAATGGTGCGCTTTGTTGAGCCTAATTTGCTGTTTCTTTCAGATTCTTTTCCAAAAGAGAAGTTGGAAGTTTTTTATTTATTTTTATTCCCACTGTTTGTGTACATTTATCTCCAGATTGACCGTATTAATGGTTTACTCTGTTGTAATAATTTATGTTTTGTCTGTGTTCGTGCCAGGGGATGTTTACATCCTACATCGCTTTTGTTTCCATCTTTGTCTTTATGCAAGCATCCTTCTTCTTCCGTTGTCTTCTCTCCTGCTGTGATTTGTGCAGCGAATACCCTGGCAACAGCGACACTGATGAGCACAGCATCAACCTCCAGCTGCGTGTGTGTATATATAAATATATGCGCGTGTGTGTTTGTGGTTTTGCTGTGCGGCTGTTTTACCTTTGCCTCATCTTGAGTTGGTTGTGTATGTCACGTCCCTGTTGACAGCGCATTGATGAATCCAATGGCAGACCAACTCAACTGAGTGCTGCTTTTGATTGTCTCCAACACAAAACCAAACAATGGACATTTTTCAATTTCCTAACCTGTGTTATTTCTGACGGTGAGGGGAAAGGGTGCTGATTAGTCGGATGGCTGCACAGCAGCCAGTCTGGCTGTTGAGTTGAGGTTGATGTCTGTTTGGATGATGGATGACTGAAGAAATCTCTGCAGAGTGCATAATTTCCTCCACAGAGGAGGTGCCCGTTAGTGTAGTTTGTTTATTTATCAGCAGGGTGGTGCAAAAACTAATAAACATATATCGTTAATGTGTTTACTGAAGGTGGCACGTAGCACGATGTAGAATTTACCAGCGCTTAATGTCGATCTTAATTTGAATTCAGAATTTTGTTATGCTGGTTTTGCAGAGTTTTACAGTTGTGTACTTCACCAAATTTGTAAATAATCCCAAATACCACCAAAAGGTTACATTTTCTCTCTTTTCCTTGTCTTAAAGACATTAAAACCTGGATGACTCTAAAGTGTCTGCTTTTGAACACAGACAAGACTGAGGTTTTAGTTTTTGGACCTGAGCATCTTAGGAATGAGTTTTTCAGTCTTTCGACCACCGTGGATGGCATTAATCTGTCTCCAGTTCTAATGTTAAAAATCTTGGTGTTATTTTTTATCAGGACATTTCTTTTATCCCCCACATTAAAAACGTTTCTAGAACAGCCTTCTTCTATCTGCGTTATGTTACTAAAATTAGAAACATCTAAAAATGATGCAAAAAAACTGGTTCACGCATTTGTCACATCTAGACTGGACTATTGCAATGGTTTGTTGTCTGGGTGTCCAAATACTTCTTTAAAAAGTCTTCAGCTGATCCAAAATGCTGCTGCCAGAGTCTTAACTGGAGTTAGTGGGAGAGATCATATCTCTCCAGTTTTAGCTCCAGTGGCTCCCTGTCAAATTCAGAATTGAATTCAAAATCTTACTTCTAACCTACAAAGCTCTCAACAACCTAGCTCCATCTTATATTCGAGTAATTTGTTCCATATTTTCCTAACAGAGCACTTAGCTCTCAGACTGCAGGTTATCTCGTGGTCCCTAAGAGTTTCCAAAAGCAGAATGGGAGGAAGATCTTTCAGTTATCAGGCTCCTCTCTTGTGGAACCAACTTCCAGTTTCTGTCCTTGAGGCTGACGCATTGTCCAGTTTAAAGACTGGGCTTAAGACTTTATTTCATGATAAATCCCATAGAATTGGCTTGTTATGCTGCCTTAAGCTTAGACAACTAGAGGACAAATTGTCCACATTTCCTTAAATTAATTGTTTAAATTGAAATAGGATATTTAGAATAAATTAATAAATTAGAATAAATTTCTAAATAAATTAATTGTTTAAATTGAATAGGATATTTAAATTTATTCATTTTTAAATTGAATAGTTTTCATTTGATATTATTTCTATCTTAACATGTGATTCTTGGCCTGCCATTGTGTATCTGTTCCTACCAAACCGATCGGTTGAAGCCGATGGCCGCTTGTCCTGAGCCTGGTTCTGCTAAAGGTTTCTTCCTCATGAGGGAGTTTTTTCTTTCCACTTCATGCTCAAGATGAGAGTGTGTGATGGAGTTAAAAGTCAAAGCAGTCTGCTCCTCAGATAACTGGTGTTAAATTATTATTTTTATATATGAATGTTTCTGTTCAGTGCCCTGAGAATACTTCTGTTGTGACTTGATGCTATATAAAAAAACTGAAGTGAATTGAATTGAAACTGAATTTCCTTACTTTTTTGTAGCTTTTCCTGAAAGCAGTTGGTCTGTAAAGTCACAAAGCCACTATAAAATCAGTCTTCTGCAGAAGACTACTTCTCTTAACCATGTTTTTTTTCCTTCTTATAGCTCAGGCTCATCTTCTCTAACTTCTTCTTGACTTGCTCTTATACACTGAACCAGCAGAGACGAAAACCCCCACTGTTGTACTTCCTCACAATGCCAGCGTCTGGGAAGAAAAATAGCACCTGAAAACACTGCAAGATAACGCTTACAGTATTTTCTGGTGTATAGGTCGCATTGCCCAATTATCACCAATAGATTGGAAAAATCCCTAGATAGGTCGCACCAGTGTATAGGTCGCACCTACGTTTAGCTCTGCTGCAAATGTCTGCCACAGGAGCGCACAGCAAGGCTTTTAAGAAGAATAACACTTAAAAACAATTATTTGTTTGATAAAAATTATATATGAGGGACCAGACAAAGTGCAGCCCGAAGACCCCTTATGATGAGTAAAATAAATGGACAAAATGTTCCCTCGCCCGGACGCGGGTCACCGGGGCCCCACTCTGGAGCCAGGCCCGGAGGTGGGGCACGTTGGCGAGCGCCTGGTGGCCGGGCTTTCACCCATGGAGCTCGGCCGGGCACAGCCCGAAGAGGAGACGTGGGTCCCCCTTCCCATGGGCTCACCACCTATGGGAGGGGCCAAAGGGGTCGGGTGCAATGTGGGATGGGTGGTGGCCGAGGGCGGGGACCCTGGCGGTCTGATCCTCGGCTACAGAAGCTGGCCATTGGGACATGGAATGTCACCTCTCTGGTGGGGAAGGAGCCTGAGCTAGTGTGTGAGGTTGAGAGGTTCCGGCTAGAAATAGTCGGACTCACCTCAACGCATGGCTCTGGCTCTGGAACCAGTTTCCTTGAGAGGGGTTGGACACTCTTCCACTCTGGAGTTGCCCCTGGTGAGAGGCGCCGAGCAGGAGTGGGCATACTTGTTGCCCCCCATCTTGGTGCCTGTACGTTGGGGTTCACCCCGGTGAACGAGAGGGTAGCCTCCCTTCGCCTACGTGTGGGGGGACGGGCTCTGACTGTTGTTTGTGCCTATGCGCCAAACGGCAGCGCAGATTACCCACCCTTTTTGGAGTCCTTGGAGGGGGTATTGGAGAGTGCGCCTCCTGGGGACTCCCTTGTTCTGCTGGGGGACTTCAACGCTCACGTGGGCAATGACAGTGAGACCTGGAGGGGTGTGGTTGGGAGGAACGGCCCCCCTGATCTGAACCCGAGTGGTGTTTTGTTGTTGGACTTCTGTGCTCGTCATGGATTGTCCATAACGAACACCATGTTCAGGCATAAGGGTGTACATATGTGCTCTTGGCACCAGGACACCCTAGGTCGCAGTTCGATGATCGACTTTGTTGTCGTCTCATCTGATCTGCGGCCGCATGTCCTGGACACTCGGGTGAAGAGAGGGGCGGAGCTGTCAACTGACCACTACCTGGTGGTGAGTTGGCTCCGATGGTGGGGGAGGATGCCGGTCAGACCTGGCAGACCCAAACGTATTGTGAGGGTCTGCTGGGAACGTCTGGCAGAGTCTCCCGTAAGACGGAGCTTTAACTCCCACCTCCGGGAGAGCTTTGAACACGTTCCGAGGGAGGCGGGGGACATTGAGTCCGAGTGGGCCATGTTCCGCGCCTCTATTGTCGAGGCAGCTTATCAGAGTTGTGGCCGCAAGGTTGTTGGTGCCTGTCGTGGTGGCAACCCTCGAACCCGGTGGTGGACACCGGCGGTGAGGGATGCTGTCAGGCTGAAGAAGGAGTCCTATTGGGCCTTTTTGGCCTGTGGGACCCCGGAAGCAGCAGATAGGTACCGACAGTCCAAGCGGCATGCGGCTCGGGTGGTTGCTGAGGCAAAAACTCGGGCGTGGGAGGAGTTCGGAGAGGCCATGGAGAATGACTTCCGTACGGCTTCGAGGCGATTCTGGTCCACCATCCGGCGTCTCAGGGGGGGAAAGCGGTACGCGACCAACACCATTTATGGTGGGGATGGCGTGCTGTTGACCTCAACTCGGGATGTTGTGAGTCGGTGGGCGGAGTACTTCGAAGACCTCCTCAATCCTACTGGCACGTCTTCCACTGAGGAAGCGGAGCCTGGGGACTTTGGGTCGGGCTCTCCAATCTCTGGAGCTGAGGTCACCGAGGTGGTTAAAAAGCTCCGCGGTGGCAGGGCTCCAGGGGTGGATGAGATTCGCCCTGAGTTCCTTAGGGCTCTGGATGTTGTGGGGTTGTGTTGGCTTACGCGACTCTGCAATATCGCGTGGACATCGGGGGCAGTTCCCTTGGATTGGCAGACTGGGGTGGTGGTTCCCCTATTCAAAAAGGGGGACCGTAGGGTGTGTTCCAACTATAGGGGGATCACACTCTTAAGCCTCCCTGGTAAGGTCTATTCAGGGGTAGGGGTGGGCGATATTACCAAAAAATGATATCACGATATATTTTTTGAAATACCCCGATAACGATATCAGACGATATTTCACATTTTCTCCTTTTATTGAATCAACCAAACAAATGTGTAATTTCAAAATGACTTTTCATAAACAGTCACCAGAATACAAAAAAATATATTCATATTTAACAAGCAAAAATATATATACCGCACCAGCCGCCACTGAGGTGTGCGGTAATGACTATTCTAACACTTTAACACATTTTAAAAGAGCATACAGTAAATAAAAATAATAATTTCTTACTTTAAGCGGCAGCTTCTGTCATCAGTTTGCCTGTTAGCTCCAGCTGTTAGCTCCAGCTGTTAGCTCCAGTTGTTAGCACCGCTGCGTTACGTCTGAGCTTCGCAGCTTTCTGTAGCACCACGCAGTTTAAACCCTTTACAGGAAGGACTGTTAGTATCCTAACTTCATACAGTTGGAGACAGAAAAAGTTTTAATAACTTACCGACGCCGCAGTCTGTGCGCGCCGCCTTCAGCTGTTAGCATTTAGCCCCCGAACCCGCAGCTCCGGGCAGTCCGGTTTAGCTGCACGCACCTCCTAAAAGGTTGTCGGCTTTATTATTCCAAGTTAGCTCGTTGTCCCCCGATGTCTTCGGCTTCCAGTCCGACATCGAGGCGAGCTCCAGGGACCTCTGATCGCACAAAGCCGGCTGCCCGGTGAAGCTACGAGATGCAACTATGAGGCTAATGCTAGCTCGTTCCTCCTCCTCGCGGTGTGCGCGCGCATGCGTATTAACAAAATGTAGGGCATCTCCACATGAAGGCAGTCTCCACGGAACACCGGCTGCTGTCTGCTGCTTCACGCGGTCCGCGTTCCTCCACAAAACCACCGTTATCGCAAAGTGACGCAGTCAAATGACGTCATCATAGGATGCCGCGATATAATTTTTTTCACCGGTGTCAAAAAATCCACCGGTATTATCGTAAACGAGACGATATGGCCCACCCCTATTCAGGGGTTCTGGAGAGGAGGGTCCGTCGGATAGTCGAACCTCAGATTCAGGAGGAGCAGTGTGGTTTTCGTCCTGGTCGTGGAACACTGGACCAGCTCTACACCCTCAACAGGGTCCTGGAGGGCGCGTGGGAGTTTGCCCAACCAGTTTACATGTGCTTTGTGGACTTGGAAAAGGCATTCGACCGCGTCCCTCGGGGGGTTCTGTGGGGGGTACTCCGGGAGTATGGGGTACCAGGCCCATTGATATGGGCTGTTAGGTCCCTGTACGACCGGTGTCAGAGCTTGGTCCGCATTGCCGGCAGTAAGTCAGGCTCGTTTCCGGTGAGAGTTGGACTCCGCCAAGGTTGCCCTTTGTCACCGATTCTGTTCATAACTTTTATGGACAGAATTTCTAGGCGCAGCCAAGGTGTTGAGAGGATCCGTTTTGGTGGCCTTAGAATCGCTTCTCTGTTTTTTGCAGATGATGTGGTCCTATTGGCTTCATCAGATCGTGATCTACAGCTTTCGCTGGAGCGGTTTGCAGCCGAGTGTGATGCGGCCGGGATGAGGATCAGTTCCTCCAAATCCGAGGCCATGGTCTTGAGCCGGAAAAGGGTAGCATGCCCTCTCCGGGTCGGGGAGGAGGTCCTGCCCCAAGTGGAGGAGTTTAAGTATCTCGGGGTCTTGTTCACGAATGAGGGAAAACTGGAGCGTGAGATCGATAGGCGGATAGGTGCAGCATCCGCAGTGAAGCGGGCGCTGTACCGGTCTGTCGTGGTGAAGAGAGAGCTGAGTCGAAAGGCAAAGCTCTCAATTTACCGATCGATCTACGTTCCCACCCTCATCTATGGTCATGAGCTTTGGGTTGTGACCGAAAGAACGAGATCTCGGATACAAGCGGCTGAAATGAGTTTTCTCCGCAGGGTGTCTGGACTCTCCCTTAGAGATAGGGTGAGAAGCTCAGTCATCCGGGAGGGACTCGGAGTAGAGCCGCTGCTTCTCCACATCGAGAGGAGCCAGTTGAGGTGGCTCGGGCATCTGGTTAGGATGCCTCCTGGACGCCTCCCTGGTGAGGTGTTCCGGGCATGTCCCACCGGGAGGAGACCCAGAGGAAGACCCAGGACACGCTGGAGGGACTATGTTTCTCGGCTGGCCTGGGAACGCCTTGGGATTCCCCCAGAGGAGCTGCTCCAAGTGGCTGGGGAGAGGGAAGTCTGGGCCTCCCTACTTAGGCTGCTACCCCCGCGACCCGACCCCGGATAAGCGGACGAAAATGGATGGATGGATGGATAAAAATTATAGCAAATATATGTCTGAGCTGAACTTTTCCTTAATAAATGAACGTAATTGTGAAATGAGCTGGATTTAAAAATTTGTTTCGCCGAAAGTGATAAGCCATATATAGGTCGCACCGGTGTATAGGTCGCAGGCCTTGAAAAAAACATAAAAAGGTGCGACCTATACACCGGAAAATACGGTACCTTCCACCCACTGCCTTGTAATCTACACCACAAGTGCATATGATTACAGTGCTGAGCAGAGTACTAGTATGTGTGTTCAAAAGGTTAAAAACTTTACCAAACCAAGATTTATATAAAGTCAAATCACAATAAAAGTCTTTATTTGCTATAGCTCTTGCTACAGTGGGTGTTTTATTGTGTTAAGATTAAGATGAAAAATTTAGCATTTCGGTTTCAAAAAATACAAATTTTCTTTTGTTTTGTATATTTTAAGCATCCCACTAAAAACACAGTTAACATCACATTAACTTACAGAGCACGTTCACTGCCTTGAACCGCTGATCATAACAATTTCTTCCATTGAAAGCCCAAACACAGAGGGTTGAATCATCCGAAAAAGCTTTGATGGGGTTTAATAGAGCTGATGGTACATTATACTCTGAAAAGGCAATAAAGAAGGATATTTACCAAAGATGCAAGCATTCCTGGCAGCCCATTGTCAGCCTGGTACATGGTTTCACAGAGTGTACTCCATCTGCATAGATCCTAATCTCTGGAGAGCAAAGAATTGTATCCAGCCAGACAGTCCCGAGTGTAGTCCTCTGCAAAGGAAGTGGTAAAAAAGGAGTTGTCACTACAATATTAAGCAATAGTTTTGCACATTGCATGCTTTTATCACACAGTCTTAAGTTCCTCATTTCATGATGTAGATTGTTGATCCAAACTCAACAAGGATAGCCACTGGCCTCATTCGATTTAAGTTTCAATTCAGTTTATTTATATAGCGCCAAGTCACAGCAGAAGTCATCTCAGGGCACTGAACAGAAACATTCATATATAAAAATAATAATTTAAGACTTTATCTGAGGAGCAGACTGCTTAGAGTTTAACTCCATCGCAGACTCCCGTCTTGAGCAAGCATGAAGGCGACAGTGGAAAGGAAAAACTCCCTCATGAGGAAGAAACCTTAAGCAGAACCAGACTCGGGACAAGCGGCCATCTGCTTCAACCGGCTGGGTTCGGTAGGAACAGATACACAATGGCAGGTCAAGAATCACATGTTAAGATAGAAATAATATCAAATGAAAACTATTCAATTTAAACAATTAATTTAAGGAAATGTGGACAATTTGTCCTCTAGTTGTCTAAGCTTAAGGCAGCATAAAAAGCCAGCTCTAACTATAGGATTTATCAAACATAAAGTCTTAATCCCATTCTTAAAACTGTACAATGTGTCAGCCTCGTGGACAGCAACTGGAAGTTGGTTCCACAAGAGAGAAGCCTGAGAACTGGAAGATCTTCCTCCCATTCTGCTTTTGGAAACTCTAGGAACCACGAGTAAGCCTACAGTCTGAGAGCGAAGTGCTCTGTCAGGAAAATATGGAACAATATGATCTTGAAAATAAAATGGAGCTAGGTTGTTGAGGGCTTTGTAGGTTAGAAGTAAGATTTTTGAATTCAATTCTGGATTTGACAGGGAGCCAATGGAGAGAAGCTAAAACTGAAGAGATATGATATCTCTTACTAACACCAGTTAAGATTCTGGCAGCAGTATTTGGGATTAACTGAAGACTTTTTAAAGAAGTATTTGGACACCCAGAAAATAAACCATTGCAATAGAGTCTAGACGTGGCAAATCCATGAACCAGTTTTTCTGCATCATTTTAGATAAGATGTTTCTACTTTTAGCAATATTATGCTAAATATCTGAATATCATGCCGTTAATATTTTATATTTTGCTCACAATCATGTGTAACTGTCTAATATTTTTTTCATAATTAAAACAAATTTAATTAGTGTCCAACTGGACCTCTGGTTCTTTAGGAAACACTTCTTTTGGGAAGCTTGACACTTTACTTGTTAGTCAAGGTTCTATTCTATTTGTTGAGCCATAATGTCTGACTTGCCTTAAACAAACCACAAGCTGATGTCTTGCGGCAATCAGAGTAGATACCGGTAGTGTGTTTTGGATGGAAGAAGACAAAGAACAACAAATAATCAGAACAAATAGTGTTTATTAATATCTTGAAGCTAAACATAAGCATTTTAAAGGTGTTGTGACATGATGTTGGAACTATGCATAAAGTGGCACAACATATATATGTTGTATCATTCAACTATGTTCGTTTTTACAAGCAAAATGATAAATCAATGAAAATTTGTTTCAAAAGTGATTTTAAAATTGGCGCCGTGTTTCGTCACAGGACATCTGGGTACTTACGCATGCGACGTCTGTGACGTAGGGCCTAGAAGTTGAGCCTGCGGGCTGCTATTAGCAAGCAGTGTCATGGACCTTACCAAGCTCCGCCCAGAAACGCCCCCTAAGCTCCGACCGGTCTCCATGTCTCCCAAGCACAGCATTAGTTTCAATGTAAACATGGCGTCGACTGACTCTGCAGGGTATTTCTGAGTCGAATAGTGTATCATTTCTGCCAGATTCCAACAAAATATCAGCCATGACAATGGACAGGGGAACCAACAAGTTCATGTTATTTTTTTTTTGGACGTTATCAAGTTGTTTGAGCCACGCGATGCTTCCAACAGCGTGCGCGTCACAGCTAATGCTACTGTCTGATGAGGAAAACATCAGCTCCTCACACGCTCAGGCTCAGCATTATTACAGCTGTGGACAGGATCACTGATGCCTATTGTCCTGCAAGGCTGGGTAAGTCAGGCATTCATGGTTTTGAGGGTTACTTTTGAAATCAGTGATTTCTGTTGTTGGCAAAAGTTTGAGTGTGCCTTGGTCGCAAAGCTAATGCTAACTGTAATCTCCATTCATTCCTTAAGTGGTTGGTTAGCCGTTGCTGCTTTAGCTGCTAAACACGCCGACAGCGACTTTTGTGAGGGCTAACGAGCTCAGCCGTTCGGTGTGTTAGTTAAAATCCAGCCTTCGTGTCACGATTTTGTGCAGTTTTAGGTAGGGCTGGGCGATATGGAAAAAATCATATATCACGATATGGACTTTTTTATATCACGATAACGATATTTATCACGATATAAAAAAAAACAACTTTGGTCCAAATTTTTCCTGTACACACACACACACATCGTGTTGTATATATACAACACGATGTGTGTGTGTGTTAGGGTTGGGCATCGAGAATCGAGAATCGTTCGGAACCGGGACTAACTGTCCGGTTTTCCCGGAATTGTTCAAAATATTAATTTGTGATTCCTATGTTCGATGCTAGTTATCCGACCGGAAGTAGCCTCCAACACCGAAGAAGAATCCACCGGAAGTGTGCATCCGAGATCGAAAGCGTACTAATTAATAAAATGACCAGTCAGGTCAGTGCAACACTTGCAATAATTTTCTATCATGCAAAGGAGAGAAGTGAAATAGTGTCCCGTCTTTGACGCGCTCCACTGGATTATTTTCGCTTCGTGTCCGATCGGAAGTGCAGAGCGGTCCGTCTGCAAAACGCTCCGCCGGACTTTTCGCTACTCGCTACCTCTTCGGCTCCATCAGGTAAATAAACTATAAACTACGTCTCATACCAACATTAAGGCAGCTAACAAGTTATACTCAATATTATATGTATAATATAATAATACAGTATACAGTATGTTGGTGAGTCCTCCATGATGGCTCTAAAGTGGACTGGTGAGTCCTCCATGTTGGCTCTAATCTGCCCCGTGAGAAATTCATAGTAAATGTAACAAAAAGGAAAAAGTTCATAGCATTAAATTCAAACAGAAGTTCAAATTATTTCATCCTGAAAGAACTCTGGCTAACTACTGTAGCTTTTTTATAACATGGAGTTAAACTCAAAGTAGTCTCCTCAGATAAATAGTGTTACCATTATTTTTATATTAAAGTTTCTGTTAACTTATTATTTTTATATTAAAGTTTCTGTTAACTTATTATTTTTATATTAAAGTTTCTGTTAACTTATTATTTTTATATTTGATTGTTTCTGTTCAGTGCCCTGAGACAACTTCTGTTGTGACTTGGAGCTATACAGTATAAATAAACTGAACTGAATTGAATTGACATGTCTTTTTTAACCCCGCCTACAAAAAGAATCGAATAGAGAATCGAAAAGAATCGGAATCGAAACGAAGAATCGGAATCGGAACCAGAATCGCTCAAATTCAAACGATGCCCAACCCTAGTGTGTGTACAGGAAAAATTTGGACCAAAGTTTTTATTTTATTTTACTACAGATACAGTTACAATTATAAGAATGTGAACAAAAAGAACAAGGAAATTTGGACCAAAGTAGAAACTTTGGTCCAACTTTGGACCTACTTTGGTCCAAATTTTTCCTGCAGGTGGCGGTAAAACAACGGCTGCTAATAAAACCCACGAAGAAGAAATCCGCTCTGATTGGAATCTGGAGTAAACAAGGCATTGAAACAGAAAAGAGAAAACGTTGCGTTTGATTCCGGTTCTGTTGTGTCTCTGGTCTGTTTTGTATTGGTTAACTGGACCCGAGTTCGGACTCGGTTGAACTTCGTGTCCTCTGGACCCATTTTGTCTCCGAGTTTCAGCGGAGCTAAATAATGGAAGCTAACAAGGTGAGCTTCCCCTCTTTTTGGTAAAAGTTCTTCTTCTTGGGCTGCCTGTGCAGCTGTTTCACCATGTTGTGACACCCATAGATATCTGGTGACACCGGCTTCATGCCGGCTGCGTCTCTGTTGAACTCGAGTTTAACAACGTAAAGCATGTGTCGCAAACCCGCGCGTACGTCAAACAAAGCAGCGCCGTCATCTCGCAAAACGACAGTTACTTTTTTATTCTTATTTATCACGATAGAAGGAAAGTAGCACGATAGACACGTTTCTATCGTCTCCACGATATATATCGTCATATCGCACAGCCCTAGTTTTAGGTGAAATCGACAGTAGAGCTCGTTGTGTTAGCTAGCTCATGTGGAGTTAGCAGAGCTGTTTCTTCCCAACTTCCAGGACGTTCAGTGAACTGTGGCTTTCTCTCATCGTGACCGCGTGTTGTTAACTAGCAGGTTTCAAAAGCAGGTCAACCCTTCTCTGCTGGTGAAAGAAATAATTGTTCAGTTTTGTGGTCGTGCACAAGCTTTGATCCAAGCAAGGCATTCAGTTTCACATATAGGGAAACGGTGAATTTTACTTCCACAAATACGGTCAGGGTACCTGACATCTCCTGTACAGATACCCCACTGACGGTGGAGGACCATTTTTCCAGCCCTGACGCAAAAAAATTCTGCACGTATGCTAGCTAGCAATGTAAGTAGCATGTGGTGCCGGTCTCACAAACGCTACCGTAGCGTTTGTTTTGTGAGACCGGCACGCACGTGGAAGCTGCGCTGTGACGTGTTATGGGCATTAGCCAATGAAACGCGGCCCTGTGGGCGGAGCTTGGTAAGGTCCATTGTGTTCAAGATCGCTTATTTTTTTGTATAACTTGAAAAATACCAGTACGTTGTGTCGTATTTGGGTGTTCTAATATCGCCAGTGAACAAGTGAGCCTTTTCACTTTCCCAAAAGATGAAAAACTTCGTCAAGAATGGACAAAACAAAGCTGTCCCCCTCGGAGCCCCCCTCGCTTCTGAACGGTAAGGCTCAAATAAATACGGGTGCAGACCTACATTAGAACCAGCTGTTTGTTGTTCATCACTCGAACTAACTTCGGCTTCCCAAACTGAAGACAAATCGCTCAAATCTTCACTTAAATTGCTTAATTCCTCGGTTTATATATTCACTGCTATTTGTTATTTACAAGGTGCGTTCTAGCCATTGCGTCATAAAAATGCGTCGGCGTTTGACCCCTCCTTTCTCCACCCGAAAACTGCGACGCACTGCAGAGAAACTATTTTATTAAAAAATTCTTTTATATATTAATTATACGACGCATCTATGTACTAAAAATCAAAGCTGAGTAGTTTCTCTTTCTAAAGATGGCTATGTTTTAGCATCATGTCACAACACCTTTAACTCTTCGAGAGAAGAAGCTAGCTTCTAATGTTCAGCTCTCAAACATATAGCTTTACAATTTATTATTAACCTTTGGTTTCAGTAGATTTATTGGAGATACCAAGTTTCCCAAAGTTACATCCTCCTAAAAAGAAATGTCTAAATCATGCTCTCTTGTTGGAAGTAAATTATGCTGATAGCTTCGATTTGCATATTTAGCTGTTTTACTGTTTAGCTAATTGACGTTGTTTTTTTATGGCTCCGCCGTTCTATTCAGCGTTTAATTTTATACATAATATAAATCACTTTGATAGAAACAGGACAAACTAATTGGGATAAAAGTTATACTCATGCATCTGAGCTCTTTGGAGATGGAACTTTTTCCACCGTTCGTCGTGGCCTACTTTGTGAAGATTGAAGACTGGCTGGTATTTTATTATAATTTGCTTCTCGTGCCATCCTCAGGCTCCTACAAAACAATATCTGGCCAGTTTTAGATTTCAAATCCCACATTCATGCCAACTCTATGAGGTTAAAATGTGAATGCTGGGTTTGATAGTACAAATTGACAGGCATCGGTGGAAATAAAACCATGAATGAATGTAGGAATAAGGAATAAACTGTTGTGAAAGAAAAATGTAAAACAGAATTTGTCCTGACACTTAAACAGCGATGTGCTTCCAGGTTGCCTAGGAAACTGGTTGCCTTTGCGGTGGACGGGCAAGTGGGCGTGGAGTCAACAGGGGTTTGTGGGCCGGTGAGAGCGGAGGCAGGCGATTGGCACGGAACGCATACGGTACTGCACGGGGGCTTACCGCTGATAATCTGACAGCTGCGGTGACCCTGCTGAGGAGCGAGGAGGGTCATGAAGACGCAGCGTGTTGGGAGTCCGCACACCCTTGCTTTTGTTGCACGTGACGAGGGTTTGCAAAAACATCACAATGTGAGAGAACACCCTTTACAGCTCCGGCTTATTTTTAGATTATTGTCGTATGTGGAGCTGGTACTGGGAAGGGAGGGGGTGTCGGGGAAGAATTGGAGACCCAAATGCAAACAGAAAAGTGGATTATCTGATGATAAAAATAATCCATTTAGATAATTAAAAACAAACAAACTAATTGCCCAGCATTCCTTGAAGGAATGCATATTGCCTCCAGAGTTTTAGACCAAGACCATTTTAATATGAGAAGATATAGTAGTTGTTTTGATCAAACCAGGTGATTTTGTGTGCAATCCTTTGCTGTATTATGGGATCTGTCAGGGGTGTCCAATCCTGGCCCTGAAGGGGCATTATCCTGCATGTTTTACTTGTTTCCCTGCTCCAACACACCTGATTCAATTGTTAAATTACCTCTTCATGTTCTGCAGAAGCCTGTTAATCATCTATTGATTCAAATCAGGTGCGCTGAAGCTGAGAAACGTCTTAAACCTGCAGGATAGTGGCCCTCAGGGACCAGGATTGGACAACCTTGGCTTCGAGAATTGTTGAGGATGATTCTCAGCTACCACCACACCAAGTTGTAACTCAGTTTCCATCCATCCATTATGCTGGTGAAGATTCTCAGTCGTCCAGGACATGATAGAATCAAAAAAGGCGTTCAATACAGAAACAACTGGACTTTATTTGTAACAGAAAACGTTTCGCTTCCCATCCGGGGAGCTTTATCAATTCAATGAGCAGGCTGTGAGTGAGTGAAGGTTATAAACAGGCTGAGGTGACACGCACCAACCTATGTAAATTGAAAGCAAACACACACACATATTTGAAGTAACACATACATGCGACACATTCAAAGTTCAGCGTGTGAAAGCAGGGCTTAAGACACACACACATCCTACTGTATGTAGTAGATTGACAAATCACACCTCACACCTCAACAGTAGGGACCTCTCAAAGTCCTTGCCAGTCTAATTCACAAACGAGGCCCCTCTGTTCTCATCAGGTGCGAAACGTATTGGATTGATAAAGCTCCCCGGATGGGAAGCGAAACGTTTTCTGTTACAAACAAAGTCCAGTTGTTTCTGTATTGAACGCCTTTTTTGAATCCATCCATTATCTTTACCCGCTTCTTCCTTTTTGGGTCGCGGGGTCACTGGTGCCCATACTCAGCCATCACTGTGTGAGAGGCGGGTTACACCATGGACAGGTCTCCAGTCCATCACAGGGACACATACCTGTAGAGACAAATGAGACAAACAACCATTCACTCTCTCACTCAGTTTCTGGAAGAAAAAGAAAAAACTTGAATTATGGCCATTTTTGTTTAGGCTATTGTCAGTTGTGGTGAATATCTTGAATTAGGGCGTCCAAAAGTTAATTGTAGATGTACATTCAACAATCAGGATTGTACTAAAGTGTCAAATAGTATGAATTTTAGTTGACATATTTTAAATTTCTGTCTGGTAAACAACATTGGGCAGCATGGTGGTGTAACTGGTAGAGCTGCTGCCTCTCAGCGAGCAGGTCCCTGGTTCAAATCTCGGTCCAGGGGCCTTTCTGGGTGGAGTTTGCGTGTTCTCTCCATGCATGAGTGGGCTTCCTCCTGCTACTCCAGTTTCCTCCCACAGACCAAAAACATGCATGTTAGGCTGATTGGTGACTCTAAATTGTCCCTAGGTGTGAGTGAGAGAGTGAATGGTTGTTTGTCTCTATGTGGCCCTGTGACAGACGTGCGACCCGTCCAGGATGGACCCCGCCCCTCGCACAGTGATTGCTGGACATGGGCACTGGCGACCCCCATGACACAAAAATTGAAGAAGTGGGTAAAATATAATGGATGGATGGTTGGATGGATGGATAAAACATTTGGAAATTAAAATACTGTATTGTGTGGATCCGCCCGATAATTAAACATGAGGAACAGGTGTGCTAACTACAAAAGAAGACCAGGTGCGTCGCGGAGCAGGAAAGCCCTCCTGACAAAGAACTGATCCTACAAACTGAAAGGGCAGCAAAACAGGACAAGAAAACCAACAAACTCTAAACACAAACCTATAAAAACAAAGAAATGTGCTACCCTGATGCACGCTCAAAAATCCAGGTAGAAACATCCAAAAAAGCTAAGTCTGGTCCTCTGGACATGTGCTATTACAATCACACAAATTATCAGCTAAAAATATTATTCATTCAGGCATTATTGAATACCTAAGTTGATGTTAGCGAAACTCAGAGGTAGAAAGAGTTCTGAAAGTTTGTACTCAAGTACAAGTACTGTTACACTGCTTAAATTGTGTTCAATTACAAGTCAAAGTACTGCTGTTATAAAAATACTTAAGTATATGTACAAAGTACTTTTTTCAAAAACTGCTCAGAGTATTAATAGCTTTTTAACCAACTGATGTTTTATTGTGTTGTCAATAAAGTCATTCAGTTTGATTTACTGGATATAACAGCTACAGTCAAAGCTAATAACCCACACATACAAACAATAAAAAAGCAATATCATACAGGTAGTTGTAAAACCTCGTATACCGCAATATGTTTTTTTGAGATTAAATGCTGAAGTCTTGTAAGCTGCTATCACCGTAGATCTGGACGCTGTCTCCTTTTCGCCCTCTGTACATGAAACATTCCTCCAGATACGGCCACGGGCACTCGTCCTCAGCCTTTACCTCGTCATGTTCTCTTTCTCCATTTTGGCTTTTTCTCCAAGTCGTCCGTCCATAAATGACTGTACTCTACAGAGTGGTCCTTTGCTTACATCATAGGTAACTGGCGCATTCACAATCTGAGAGCCTTATTGGCTACAAAGATTCAGATGAACAATTTGAATATTAATTCAAATTGCGGCCGTACTCAGTAGCGACTCCTGATTTTAAAAGTAGATTACATAGTCTAAATTGTACTTAGTATGAGTAAAATTACACACGTGCAAGAAATACTCCATCATACTGATGCTGATCTGTTTTCTTGTTGCTGTATTCATCTGTGTTCATCTGTGACCATCTGCTCATGCAGACTCATGTTCGTGCTGCTGTTTATTCCCACTATATTAGGCTTAGTGTATTACTAGTTGATGCTTTTCTTAGTTAGTTCTAGATGTTATTACTGTTTTTCTCTTTCATTTGTTGTTGGATGTAACTGGGACCTCGTGTACATAATCTCGTTTTCATCTCATGTACCACATGCGGTGCAAATGACAATAAAGACTCTCTGACTCTGACTCTGACTCTGACTCTAAAAGTACAAGTACCCAAAAAAATTCTGCTTAATTACCATAGACATTATATATAGTAGACCAAGCATAGCCTGCTCTGGCGCAGGATTTAGGGCAGCCATCTTGGCGCTGTCACCCTTGTACTTTGCTGCATACAAACTAACAGAAAATGCCTCACCACTTCTTTGAAATAAGATCAATAATAGTGAGTGTAACATTTTTTCTGAATGCTCAGCTTAAGAAGGCAACAAGAATCCTTAGTTTCAACTGTTGCCTTTTTATTTTTGCTTTGTTATAACAGTTATGTGCAGTTCAGTCAGTACAAAATAACTTCAATAAACTCACTAAATCACAGTATATGAATAAAATAACATGGACCTCATTCAGACAATGTTTTTGTCAGAGTCAGAGAGAATTTATTGTCATTTGCACCGCATGTAGTACATGTGTTGAAAACGAGATTATGTACACGGGGTCCCAGTTACATCCAACAACAAATGCAAGAGAAAAA
>JBBPBX010002336.1:73870-91711 GCA_038048925.1 Garcialebias charrua | reverse complement strand
ATGATGATGAGTTGTACCTATTTTAGTTAAGCCTAGAAAACAACTTTTTGCACGATCTCATGCAACACTGCAAGATCCCTCAAAGTATGTGCTTTATGTTAGCTTAATATCTGTAAGTGTAACTGAGTTTTTGTGTTGGCTCACGTTTAACAGCTGTGGCAACAATCTTGAATTAAACGGACTCCAAAAGTTTATCACTTGCAGGTAGTCCCCGACTTACGAGCGAGTTCCGTTCCTGCGAGTTGCTCGTAACACGAAAATTCGTAAGTTGGAACACAAAGCACATGTTCTCGTAAGTCCGGATTTTCGCTCGTAAGTTGGAACATTTATGCTAGCGCTACTACGAACACTCGTTTTTCATCAAAAACGTTCATATTAGTTCATAAACATGGTCGGAAACGTGTTTCCAAACGGTTAGCTAACACACTTTCATCTAAAAACACAAAAAAGTGCTGTATTTTTTACAAATTTACTTCTCTTTCGCCAGCTCGTAAGTCCAAGCGCTCGTAGGTCAGAGCGCTCGTAAGTCGGGGACTACCTGAGCTGTATGTCTAAAGATCACTTTCAGAGAGTGTCATGAAATTCTACAGAGTAGTTCGTGAGCTCTTTTGACGACACAGAGATGTAAAAAACATCATCCACTTTTCTGCAATGGGCAATAATGAACTTTGTGGGTGACACATCACAGACAGGCAATGCACTTCCCTCAGTCCCATTTAAGAACACACCTCCTCATGATAGTGACGAGCTCCGGAAACAGCAGCTTCTCCTCACTGACGTACGACACCTGTAGCCCAGAGACACCTGACCTGACCAGCAGTGGCGCACTTCTTCTGTGACCTGCAGATGGTTTCAAACAGATCAGGTGGGATCAGAGACATGGTCAAAATGACATGTGACTTGTTGCATAAATCTGGCCTGAACCTGAGCAGCTGATCAAAACAATTCAGGATTATTTATAATAAATGCTGACTCAACACACTACTATTTTCCTGTTTACAGTTTATTTTGTTGGCAGAAATAAAATTAAAGTTATGTATGTAACTACGGTTCTATGAATCCCGGACGACTGCCAGAGGGTGGTGCTGAAAGCACTGAATATTCCTTGCGCACATGTGCTGTTCGAGTAGTAATACCAAATAAGTCAAAGCTGTGACAAGTCGAATGATTAACCAGGGGCCATATAGCCTGGCGTCATCCGCAGCTCTGCTCCTACAGAATTGTCTCACAGAATGCAAGGATTCTGAATGACAGAGAAGCTCTGGCGGTCATCCGAGATTCATAGAACAGTAGTTACATGCGTAACTTTCATTCAATTTCACTCCTACTGACTGCCAGATGGCAGAGTTGAAAGCCCTGAATGACTAATACATGGTCCCCGACTTACGAGCACATCGACTTACGAGGTTCCGGCTTTACGGGCTACCTCCGTAACCAATCTACCGAGTTACGAGATCAAGTTCCGGATTTACGAGCAACCTCCTTCAAAAGCCATAGCACCGAGTTACGAGCTTAAGTTCCGTCTTTACGAGAGAACTACGTTAGAAACCATAGCACCGAATTACGAGATGAAAATTCCGGCTTTACGAGAGAACTCCATTAGAAACCATAGCACCAATTTACGAGATGGATGCGCCCTTACGACCACGAAATACGGTAACCAAGTCTTCGTCATGACGGCTGATTTACATGTTGCGAAAAGGAGAATGGGACAGGAGGTGGGGTGGTGGTAGGGGTGGTGGTTTCAGGTTGGGGGATGGGTTGGTGGGGGATGGGTGATTTTACCATTGGACATGGTTCTGGACATGGACTGCTCATGGACAGTTGCGCTGTCGGGGAAGGGGAGCGGGAGGGTACGTGTCGCGTGACAATAGAAATTTACAGTAGCGGAAGGATACATGCGCACTGTGCCCTCCCAAAACAAAGGTGGAGTGATTTCATCCAGGTACTAAATAAGCAAACGGCGCGAATGCAGCAGCGTGGCTGAGTCAGGAGATTAGCGAGTGAACATACGTAGCAATTTTGGTAGCAAGTGGATTAGCATTAGTAGCATTGTTAGCGATCTTGGCATCAAGCTAACGAAAAGAAAATGGCTCTGAAACGGTCCAGCGCGTCGACTGGTGCAAGCGCCTAGCCAAAGAAGAGGAAGGCGATTAGTTTAGACAATAAACTGGACATAATCAGATGGAGCGAGAGGGGAGAAACAACGTCTGCGATCTGCAAAGCGCTCAACTTAGGGAGTTCCACCGTGAGCACAATAAAAGTGGTCAAGGAGCGCATTTTGGAGCATGTGAGAGGATCAGCACCCATGAAATCGACCGTTATAACGAAGCAACGCACGGGTCTAATAACGGAAATGGAGCGACTGTTAGGTAATGAAAAGTTATTTTTATTTTCTGTTTTGTTTTATGTTACTGTACTGTACAGTTACTTCATCTGTTAACCCACCTGTCTGTTCATAAACGACTTTTAGTGCTTTGGGTGGAGGACCAAGCTCAGAGACACATTCCATTAAGTTTGTTAGTGATTCAGGCAAAAGCGAGACGGGTCTACAAGGATTTGAAACGAGAGATGGGGGAGAGCAGCAGCGAGACCGAATTCACAGCATCACGTGGATGGTTTAATCGCTTTAAACAAAGGGCAAATTTCCATAACATCAAGATCCAAGGCTAGTGAAACATTTTGTTATCTGTTCAGAACTTTTCAGTGCGCTAGGACCTTTATAACAGTGTAACAATGACCTTTATAACAGTCTAACATGATTTACATGACATTGTAAGTGTATAAGTCAAAGTCAAAGTCAACTTTATTGTCAGAACTGCAATATGTACAGGACATACACAGGACCGAAAATTGCGTTTCTCTCAGTCCCTCGGTGCAACAGTAACCATCTAAACACTAAACACTAAAACATTTAATAAACATAAGCATAAAATAGTAAAAAAAGTGTAACACTGTCCTGAGTTTTTTCATAATAGTATAAAAGTATGAAAATTTACACCAACACTGAAACACCAAACACCCCTAAAACACCAAACACCCAATGAACATAAGCATAAAATGAAATAATAAAAGTGTAATACTGTCCTGAGTTTTTGCATAGTAGTATAAAAAGTATAAAACGTATATCTATAAAATAAACTGAAGTTTCTAGCGTTGACATTTGCAAAGAGTGGCACAGCAGCATATAAGTTAATGTACACAGTATATGTATGAGGTAGTTGATGTTGGTATATAGGCAAAGTGGCATATGAAGTAAGGCACATAAGGCACATTTGGCATCCTTAGATAAGGCTAGTCAGAGAATGCTGTACAGGTAGTCCCCGACTTACGAGCGAGTTCCGTCCCTAGGGGGCGCTCGTAAGTCAAAAATTCGTAAGTAGGATCACATAGTAAAAAAAAAAAAAAATTTATAAATGAATACATGTACAGTACTGGACAGTCACCAAGCACTTAGCCTATCCTAACACAGTTTTTAAAGATGAAGGAATAAGTTGAATTGTCTCCCTTTCACATAAAGGGAGCAAGCTCCCTATGGAGCCTGCAGGGAGGAGGGAGACAATTCAACTGACTCCTTCATCTTTAAAAACTGTGTTAGGATAGGCTAAGTGCTTGGTGACTGTACAGTACTGTACATTTATCTATTTATTAAAAATATACAGTATATACAGTATTTTTATTTTTTTATTGTTTTTTATTTATAAATAGATAAATGTACAGTACTGTACAGTCACCAAGCACTTAGCCTATCCTAACACAGTTTTTAAAGATGAAGGAGTCAGTTGAATTGTCTCCCTCCTCCCTGCAGGCTCCATAGGGAGCTTGCTCCCTTTATGTGAAAGGGAGACAATTCAACTTATTCCTTCATCTTTAAAAACTGTGTTAGGATAGGCTAAGTGCTTGGTGACTGTCCAGTACTGTACATGTATTCATTTATTTAAAAAAAAAAAATTTTTTTTTTTTTTTTTAATGAGATGCATGCTCGTAAGTCCGGGACCTCGTAAGTCAGAGCGCTCGTAAGTCGGGGACTACCTGTATATGTATCTGCAGTAGTGTAGATAAAAGTAGTGTAAATGTAAACAGTAGTAATAAATGTAAAGCAGTAGTAATAAATGTAAACAGTATTAATAAATGTAAACAGTGAATGTAAACAGTAGTATGACTATAGGCAGTAATGTAATACAAACATTAGTGCAAATATGAGAAGTAGTGCAAACTGAATGAGCACATGACCGAGAGTTTAGTGAATAACCCGTTTGATGACACAGAGTCCAGTGTTAAAATCTTTGTGTTGAGTGGTAATGTGTGAGAAAGTTTTTTGTGTTAAGGCAGTTCAAATGGGAGGGGAGGCAGAGCAGGCAGAGTGTTTAGCATTCTGACTGCCTGATGAACAGAGCTGTCTCTCAGTCTGCTGGTTCGAGCCTGGAGACTCCTCAGTCTCCTCCCTGATGGCAGCAGTCTAAAGCGGCTGTGTAGTGGGTGTGTGGGATCACCTGCCATGCAGTGGGCTTTCCGAGTGAGGCGTTTGCTGTGTAAGTCCTGCAGTGAGGGCAAGGAGGTGCCGACGATCTTCTCAGCTGCTTTCACGATGCGCTGGAGGCTCTTGCGGCAGGATGCAGTGCATGCACCAAACCACACCGTGATGCAGCTTGTCAGGACACTTTCTATGGCTCCCCTGTAGAAGGTGCACATGATGGAGGTTGAAGCTCCAGCCCTTTTCAGCTTGCGGAGAAAGTAGAGGCGCTGGTGAGCCTTCTTGGCCAGTGCTGCAGTGTTCCTGCTCCAGGACAGGTCCTTTGAGACGTGCACTCCCAGGAACTTGGTGCTGTCCACTCTCTCCACTGCGGTGCTGTTGATGGTCAGAGGGGCATGTTGTGCATCCCTCTTCCTGAAGTCCACGACAATCTCCTTTGTCTTCTCCACGTTGAGAGTGAGATTGTTGTGTCCGCACCACAAGGCCAAGCGGCTCACCTCGTTCCTGTAGTCCGTCTCATCGTTGTTGCTGATGAGACCTACCACTGTTGTGTCGTCCGCAA
Organism: Garcialebias charrua; assembly: GCA_038048925.1. Classification (NCBI taxonomy): domain Eukaryota; kingdom Metazoa; phylum Chordata; class Actinopteri; order Cyprinodontiformes; family Rivulidae; genus Garcialebias; species Garcialebias charrua. The sequence continues at coordinate 86,675 of JBBPBX010002336.1, read as the reverse complement.
ACTTGATGAAGTGGTTGGAGCTGTACGATGGTGTGCAGTCGTGTGTTAGCAGGGTGAATAGAAGGGGGCTCAGCACACATCCTTGTGGGGCCCCTGTGTTCAATGTGATGGTGCTAGATGTGTTACTCCCGATCCGTACTGTCTGTGGTCTCCCGGTCAGGAAGTCTAGCAGCCAGTTACACATTGAGGTGTTCAGCCCCAGACTGTCCAGTTTATGGATGAGCTGTTGGGGGATGATGGTGTTGAATGCCGAGCTGAAGTCGATGAACAGCATTCTAACATAAGAGTCCTTCGTGTCCAGATGTGTGAGAGCTGTGTGGAGGGCAGAGGAGATGGCATCGTCGGTTGAGCGATTAGGTCGGTATGCAAATTGGAAGGGATCCAGGGAGGCAGGGAGGACAGATGTGATGCTTTTCATGACTAGCCGTTCAAAGCACTTCATCAGGATGGGGGTGAGTGCTACTGGGCGATAGTCATTGAGGCATGCGGGCGTTGCCTTCTTTGGGACAGGGATGATGGTGGTGGCTTTGAAACAGGTGGGGACGATGGCCTGGCTCAGTGAGATGTTAAAGATGTCCGTGAAGACCGCTGCGAGTTCCCCTGCACAGTCCTTCAGCACACGACCAGGTATGTTGTCAGGACCAGAGGCCTTCCGGGCGTTAATCTTGATAAATGATCGCCTTACGCTGTCTGAGGACAGCGCCAGCACCTGGCCATCAGGAGAGGGGGGGAATTTATGTGCAGGTGTGCTGTTACTTGCCTCAAACCGAGCGAAGAACTCATTCAGTTCATTCAGCGTAGAGGTTGAGCTGTCACAGGTCTGGGGGGGGGTTTGTAGTCTGTGATGGTCTGTATTCCCTGCCACAGACTGCGTGTATCCTTGCTGTCCTTGAAACGGTGAGCTATTTTCCTGGAATACTGCTCCTTGGCCTCTCTGATGCCTTGATCCAGGTTCTTTCTGGCTGCCTTCAGGCCCACCTGATCTCCCGCTTTGAAGGCAGCATTCCTGGCTTTCAGGAGTCTGTGAACCTCAGCTGTCAGCCATGGCTTCTGATTAGCCCGAACAGTGATGGTTTTGAGGTTGGTAACATCATCAATGCACTTGGCGATGTATGAACATACAGTGTCTGAGTACTCCTGGAGACATGTGTTGTTGTTTGTGGTAGCAGCTTCTTTGAACATACCCCAATCTGTGGTGTCAAAACAGTCCTGGAGTGCCTCTGAAGACCCCTCTGGCCACACTCGTATCTGCTTGCGGACTGGTTTTGTGACTTTCACCAGCGGCCTGTATGCGGGCTTTAGCATAACACAGATATGGTCAGAAGCACCAATGTGGGGGAGGGGGAGGGCTCTGTAGGCATTTTTCATGGTGGTGTAAACTTGGTCCAGTGTGTTGTTTCCTCTTGTTGCAAAGTTTATGTTTCTGTATGTTTTTGGAAATACACTCTTTAAATCTGCATGGTTGAAATCACCAGCCGTGATGAGAAAAGCATCAGGATGGGCTGTTTGTTGCTCACTGATGTGCAGATATAGTTCATTCAAAGCCTCACTTCTAACTTTGCTGTTGGAGCTTGGAGGAATATATACAGCAACAATCAAAACAGCTGTAAACTCCCTCGGTAAATAGAACGGTCTGCATTTAATAGTCATGAACTCCACTAAATGTGAGCAGTGTTTGTAGACCACAGCAGCATCCAGGCACCATGCTTTGTTGATGTAAACACAGAGCCCCCCTCCCCTTGTCTTACCTCCCTCGGGGGTTCGGTCCGCTCTGTAGCATGTTAGCTCCCCTAGCTGGACAGCATGGTCCGGAACGTTGTTGTTGAGCCACGTTTCCGTGAATACAAACACACAGCAGTCTCTCACAGTCTTTTGTGTCGTTCGTAGCAGGCGTATATAATCCAGTTTATTGTCCAAGGAGCGCACGTTAGCCAAAACCATGGATGGGATCGCCGGTTTGTGTGGGCTAGCTGCTAGCCTAGCTCTGACACCTCCGCGTTTACCCCGCTTCTGTTTTCTGTCACGCCGCTTGTGGCGTTTCCACGGCGGCCGCGAAGAAGGGAGGCTCAGGGCTGGCTTCCGCTTTCTGTCCAGCCGCTTGTGGCGCTTCCACGGCGGCCGCGAAGAAGGGAGGCTCAGGGCTGGCTTCCGCTTACTGTCCAGCCGCTTGTGGCGCTTCCACGGCGGGCGCGATGAATTGAGGCTCGGGGCTGGCTTCCAGAGCAGGCCGCAGTCACGAAACTCATTTAGCTTCTGTTCGAGCTCACGTAGCTTCTCCTGTAGGTCACTGTTTATTCCCAAATGAGCATTTTTTCCGACATCAAGCAGGAACTCACGGCTATACTTGCGTTCTTGAACACGTAAACATGACGAAGACATGCCGGCACATTGCGGCATGCAAGACAAAGAAGACAAAAACACTGTGTTGTCGGGAGAGAGAGAAGCCGCAGCCTTTGCACACGCCGCCATCTTGGAACAATTGAGCTTTAAAACAGTTAACACATCTGCCTTTTCAGTTTGATACAGTATGGTCTTTAAAACAGTGTGACAAGACCTTTTCAGTGTGCTTTGACCTTTATAACAGTCTAACATGACCTTTGTTATTTTTACATGACATTTTAAGTGTGAAATGAGCTTTAAAACAGTTTACACATCTGCCTTTTCAGTTTGATATGGCCTTTAAACAGTGTGACAAGACCTTTTCAGTGTGCTTTGACATTTATAACAGTCTAACATGACCTTTGTTATTTTTACATGACCTTTTAAGTGTGAAATGAGCTTTAAAACAGTTTACACATCGGCCTTTTCGTTTGACATGGCCTTTAAAACAGTGTGACAAGACCTTTTCAGTGTGCTTTGACCTTTATAACAGTCTAACATGACCTTTGTTATTTTTACATTACCTTTTAAGTGTGAAATGAGCTTTAAAACAGTCTACACATATGCTTTTTCAGTTTGATATGGCCTTTAAAACAATGTGCCAAGACCATTTCAGTGTGCTTTTACCTTTATAACAGTCTAACATGACCTTTGTTATTTTTACATGTCATTTTAAGTGTGAAAGGAGCTTTAAAACAGTTTACACATCTGCCTTTTCAGTTTGATATGGTTTTTAAAACAGTGTGACTAGACCTTTTCAGTGTGCTTTGACCTTTATAACAGTCTAACATGACCTTTGTTATTTTACATGACATTTTAAGTGTGAAATGAGCTTTAAAACAGTTTACACATCTGCCTTTTCAGTTTGATATGGCCTTTATAACAGTCTAACATGACCTTTGTTATTTTTAAACGACCTTTTAAGTGTGAAATGAGCTTTATAACAGTGTAACATGTGGTTACATCTTGTCCTGTGTGTGTTTATTTTCACCAGGAGAGGCAGCAAGTAGGGATGTGGAGGCAGCACGGGTGTTCCCGGACACCTTGGCCGAGATCATAAGGGAGGGGGGGATACACGGCGCAGCAGGTGTTCAACGCTGATGAGACTGGACTGTTTTGGAAGAGGTTGCCCGACCGCACCTACATCAGCAGGGATGAAAAAACAGCACTGGGGCATAAAGTGGGGAAAGAACGTGTCACGTTGCTGTTGGGAGGGAATGCCATGGGCAATTGCCAGTTAAAGCCGCTGTTGGTATACCAATTCGAGAACCCCAGGGCCTTCTGGAATGTTGATAAGAAGAAGCTGCCAGTTTATTGGACCTCCAACCGGAAGGCCTTGGTTACAATGGCAGTGTTCGAGAAGTGGTTTACCAACCATTTTGTCAAAGACGTGAAGCGCTTCTGCACTGCCCAACACATTCCCTTCCACATCCTGCTGGTGTTGGATAATGCTCCGGGTCACCCCGCAAATTTGACCAACCTCAACCGAAACGTGAGGGTGGTCTACATGCCACCGAACACGACCTCCCTCATTCAGCCCATGGACCAGGGCTAATATCCACCTTCAAGGTCTACTACCTACAGAGAGTGATCCGGGATGCTTTGGAGACAACAGAGAAGGGCCCAGAAGTCATCCTCAAGGACTTCTGGAGGGAGTACAACATCCTCCAAGCTGTGTATCACATTGGTGACTCCTGGGCTCAGGTGAAGCAAAGCACACTCAGTGGGCTGTGGAAGAAACTCTACCCACAACTTGTACCAGATGCTTCACCTGAGTCCGAGGACACAGTCGCCAGTGTGATCCATAGTGTGATAGAGATGAGCAAGACACTCCAGTTGGAGATAGAGGAGGACGACGTTCAGGAGTTGCTGGCTGAAGAAGGTGAGGAACTGTCAACAGAGGACCTTCAAGAGCTGGAGAAGCAGATCGTGGAAGAGGGAGTTGAATTGTCTCCCTCCTCCCTAGCAGACTCCATTCACATAAAGGGAGCTAGCTCCCTTCATGTAAAAGAGAGACAATTCAAATCACTCCTTGATCTTTAAAAACTGTGTTAGGATAGGCTAAGTGCTTGGTGACTGTACAGTACTGTACATGTATTCATTCTAAAAAAAAAAAAGTTTTTTTTTTTTTGTTTGTATGTGATCCGACTTACGTCATTTTCGACATATTAACCGTCCTTAGGTCCGGAACCATTCATAAGTCGAGAACTCCCTGTATATAGTTTAAATCAATAATTTCAATAATCTATAATCTTTTTAATTTACCATAAATTTCAAAATAAATTTTCACCATGTACTAAAACTTGTTTCAGCGTCTCACCACCACCATCTGGTGAGGTGCATGACGTCAAATTGAACCTTGCCCACTGGAACGGTACTGAAAGCATAATCATAACACAACGAAAAACTTGATTTCCGGTTGAATGAACGTTGGCGCGTTTGGCTGAAGCTGCTCACTGGCTGCTATTTTTGTGATTTTTGTAAAGTTTGTAAAGAGTTTCTGCACTGTTTGGCAACTGACAGATTATGATGTGGATCAACAGGGTGTGTGTGGGCTGCGCTCACTTGAGCTGTTTTAAATGGTAAAGGGAGCTTATTTATATAGCGCCTTCCAACCCCCTCTGAGGAGCCCCAAAGCGCTTTACAATACGAGCCATCTACCCATTCATACACACATTCATACACCGTTAGTGGTAGCCTGCCTTGTAGGGCGCTATCCAGACCTACCGGGAGCAACTTGGGGTTAAGTGTCTTGCCCAGGGACACAACGACACATGGTGGGCGGATGCGGGACTCAAACCTCCGACCTTCCGATTGGGGGTCGACTGCCATTACTACTGTGCCACGGTCCCCCCACGGTTTTATCCATCATCTACCACCTTGCGATTGCTCTCCTTTAGTACACTGCTACAAAGCTTCTGCGACTCCGCTTCCACCTGGCTGTCCCTTCATCTGTGGCTCTTCACCTCCATCTGGACATTGCTTTTAATCCCCGCCGCAAGTACAGTACATCCACCGAGGGTCTCTGCGAAACTTCAATACCAATGACACTCACTCAGTAGAGTCTTTCTGGTCCAGAATGCGCCGTCCTCCCCATAATTCTGACAGGGCTGTCAACCGCAATGTGTTAGCCCACCTAGCTAGGTAGACTAACCCTATCGTCAAGCATCGCAATTCCAACATAAACTTCGGTCTATTAAACGTCCGCTCTCTCACTGGAAAGGGACATCTCATCCAGGATCTCCTTCTCGACCGTAAGTTAGACTTTCTTTGCTTGACTGAAACATGGCAACATCCCAATGACTTTGTCTCCCTCAACGAGTCAACTCCACTGGAGTTTGTTTACATCTGTCACCCCTGCAACTCGGGGAGGAGCGGAGGTCTCGCGATAATTCATCAGAAGCACTGGAAAGTCCTCCGTCCGTTTTCCACTCATTTTAATACACTGTATCTCAACTCCCTGGATCTACTCCTACTATTTTATGTACTGTTTATCAACCACAGAAGCCAAATAAGAATTTTTTTGTATGACTTTGCTGCTCTTCTCACTCATCTTTCTGTTTTCTCTTCCAATATGATTATTGTTGGTGACTTTAATATTCACATGGACAATGACAATAACTTTCTCACCAGATATTTGACTTCCTGTCTGGATAGTTTTGGACTCTATCAATACATCAATTTCCAACTCATTCTAAAGGACATGTTCTGGATTTGGTTTGTTGTTCTGTTATCACCCCTACTCACTGCAAAGCCAATCTGTTTCTCACTTCTGATCATATGTTTATTTCTTTTGATGTAAATAGTATAGCTTCGAAAACCTGTACTCCTCGTGAAATCAAAACGGTGTTCAATACAAGATCAACTGGATTTTATTTGTTGCAGAAAACGTTTCGACTACTATCCAGGAGGCTTTTTCAATTCAATTCACTGAAAACAAACTGTGAGAGTTTGGAGTTTGGAATTGAATTGAAAAAGCCTCCTGGATAGGAGTTGAAACGTTTTCTGCAACAAATAAAGTCCAGTTGATCTTGTATTGAACGCCTTTTTGATTTTATCATGTCCTGGACGACTGAGAATCTTCACCAGCATGTACTCCTCGTGACATTACATTTAGGAAAATTAAAGATATTGATCCTGACATTTTCTCATCTGCTATATGACCTTCCATCTATTCACTCCTCTTCAACCCCTGATGAACTCACTTCCCACTATAATGTCAACCTCCAAAACCTTCTTAACACATTTGCTCCACTGAAAGACAGATCTGTTTAATTTTCTCGCTCAGCACCATGGTTTACGTTCAACTTGCATCTTCTCAAAGCCAAGGGATGCCAACTGGAACACCTGTTCAAAAAAACTGGACTCACCATACACAAAGAAATGTATAACAATCATATTTTGTTTTATAAGGACTGCATTGTCTTAGCTAAATCTGCATACTACTCTGGCTTAATCAGTTGTAACAAAGGTAACTCCAAGTCTCTGTTTTCACTGTTTGCCAAAATTACTAAGCCTCTGGACTAATTTCCCTCCTACATGTACTCTGCTGACTTTTGCAACTCTCTCATGTCCTTATTCACTGACAGAATTTCCAATATCCACCAACAACTTAACCCTGTAAGAGCTACTAACACTGAAGCTGACCCCGTTTTCCCCACTGCCCTCTCGTCATTTACTCTCAAGCTTGACTCTTTCTTCCATATCTGATAAAACAAATATTCATAAATCAAAATCATCCACATGCCAGCTTGACCCTCTTCCCACAGTGTTAGTAAAAGCTTATCTCATTACATTGGTTCCTCTCATACCCACTATCATTCACTCCTCCCTTAACACTGGAATTGTTCCTTCATCTCTGAAAACAGATTATGTCACTCCATTAAAAAAAAGGCCTGGTTCAGATCCTAATAATTTTGATAACAATTGCCAAATATCCAATCTTCCTTTTGTAGTGATACACCTGAACTGGATTTACACCTTTTCACTGATCCTCTCAGTGAAACAGACATTAACACAATTTTATTTCATTAATTTGAATCAACACACAAATTAAATCACAAGAGACTCTCTTATTCTTTTACTTTGTGTTAATTCAATTATATCAAATGAATAACCTTGTGGTATGTGAGCATTATTGAGTTTGTTACGACTCGTAGGCCAGAGACATATTTAAAGGACGTAGGACACAAGAAAAAGGTTTAAAATAAAAATTTATTTAAACTAAACTAAGGACTTCAGTCACTGGCGAGGTCATCTCAGGTCTGGAGCCCAACGTCCTTCTTCTGACGCCCACATCAGGAACAAAAATAAACAAAGTGACAACAGAAAGATGGATCGGATGAGCTGGCCAAACTTAATATAACGCAGTCCAAACTAGGCCAACCCTATACAGGGCCGTCAAAGCTAATTCGGACCACGATCTACCTGCAAAAACACCAGTTCTAAATATAAAAAAAACGAAAACAGGCCTACCAAGCCCACCTGATCATAAAAAGTTATAAAAAGGAGGAAAAAAACACAACAGATGTCCTATAGACTGACACAAAAACCCTAGCTCTACAAGCTTCAAACTAAACACACTTGAGCATCAGGGCTCAAGTTCACACCTCTCAGGTGTACTAGTGGTCAAATAAGCACTAAAAGTGCTCCACACACACTCACACTCTAAGTTAATCATAGTCCTTACCCATCAGGAAACTAGAGGTCAAATAAGCACTAACAATGCTTCAACACAACTCTCTATACAGTTCTCACAAGCATGCAAATGCTCAATACAACTCCTTAAAGGAGCTTACAATACAGTGGCCAGGGTGGGCGGAAATACACCTCTGAAACACATGTGCAAAAATACAGCAATGGCTGTCATCAAAACTTGGTTACCTTTAAGACGACGTCCAAGTCACTCCAACACAAGATTCTTCTTGTCACTAAAACCAACCTCAGCTGGCTCCCAACACTCTGCTTGGTTTCTAGCAGAAACTCCACCAAACCACCCCTTTCTGTTTGTTCACATGAACTTGTCCTTTCACAACTCCGCACTTCACAGCTCTCAGCCTCAGGCTTTTAAAGGGAGCTCTAGCAGGTTGTAGCAACCCCAACCAATTAAGCCTGATTAGAAAAGGTGCTTCTTAACAGACTGCAGAGATGTTGAAAAACACTCAGTGTACATAACAGAGTTCAATGTTTGATAGTCAGTGACACTGTTTGTCTCATTTTGGTTTGAGTTCAGGACGCTGATCATTTCAACAAGAGACTCTTTTCACTCTTTTAATTTGTTCTAATTCAACTATATCAACAGAATAATCTTCTGTCGTTTTTATGATCAGGTGCTAATATGCTGGGTCATTTCTTCATATGATGGTTTTTCCAACTGTGTATTAGTCAAAGAACTCTGTCTAAAGTTGAAAAATATGTCAAGTTGAACTTTTCAGATTTGTTTCAGAAGTGTTAAGACGTTAATCAGTTAATCTTATAACTGGTGTCTATTCTCTATCTTATCCTAAAAACTATCTGATCCCTCTTGTCTAAACAATTTCTTTCAGATTTTCACTTGACGTCAACTGGTTTCCTCCCATTCCCTGATTGAACTGACCAATCGGGAAAAACCATGTTTCTAGGTCAAGTTCCCTTTTTAGAGTTCCACTTCCTGCTTCTCAGTCAGTCTACTGGAGGAGTTGAAATATGTTCTCCAAAGAGCTGATTTGAACGTCGGTCAAAACGCCAATGACACGTCATCAGCTAAGGACTCATAGCATTGCTGGCTATGAATCCGACCTCGAGCTAAAAAGCTCAATTTTAATGAAATTCCTTGGAGGAATCTTTTATCTTGAAAAGCCAAACCAGAACCAGTAGTCGCTACCTCGGTGAGGTTGATGCAGACTTGAGCGAGCCACTATAAAATGGACGTTGAAGCCTGAAAACGTAGCTGAATGGACGGTCCTTGCACGTAAAGGCCGAGATACACGAGCGTACAAGCAGTACGCCTATACGCGACGTACGTACGCCAAGGCAAAAGCGTAGCCCCACAGGACACATACGCGCAAAGCTTTTTTTTTACGTCCGCGTGCGCGATGTCTGACCATAAACTTCCCCGGCGCCGGACTGTTTTGTATGTTACACAAATGAAATAAATTCCCCTTCTTTATCGCTGATCGGGCCTTTTCTTTTGTTTTTTTGCCTAAAGTCAAGTAATCACTTCTTCCTCCGTTCACTCCATGAATGAAATGAATGAATTCAGGTCCTACCTGGGTGCGCGATGTTTTAAATATCCCTGGTGGGCTGTGTGCTGCAGGAAAAGCACTCCCTGTTATTATTTTTATTTCTGAGAGAACTTTTTATAACATATATAGTAGAAACACCGTATCAGAACACCGCCGCGGTCTTCAGCGAGCTACATGAGCTGACTGAAAGCTGTCAATCATTTCAGTAGGCGTGTCAGCAAGTGACCAATCAGCGAGCTCAGTTGAGTCCCCTCCGTGCGCAGCTGCTCATATTACAACAAGGAGAACGCGAGCGTTTGAAAGCTGATAGTTTCTGAAGTATAGCAGCAAAACACATGCGCACAAAATGCGCGCGTAGAGTGGCGTACCTGAGGACGCTCAAGTGTATCTTGGCCTTCAGGCTGGGACTATTTTACCGAAGCAGAGACCAAGAATCTTCGCACAGGTAAAACGTTGATGTTCATTAGCGGGACGGAATCTAGCGGACACTGCCGAAGAGCTACCATGTTTCCTGGTGAAACTCACGTCAAGATAATCCTATCTTTCCTTCCATTTTTCCTCCTCACTTAAACTTTCTCCTTAAACGTCTGCCAGTAACTAAACTTAAATAAATATTTGCCTACAGATATAAAGTAATATGTCATCTCATTACTTGTTCTGTTGTTTCAAAATTGAATCTGTCGAGGTTACGTTTATATGAAAATTGATCAGAACCAATCCGTTATACACATGTTTGATATAATTTTATGATTCTGTTAAATAAATGATTAATCTCCTGGTGAATCAACATAAACGTTTCATGCCTGTTACATCTCATCTGACCACACAATTTATTGTTAGTCCTGAAAAAGAGAGAACTCGTGAATATTTGATGATAAGGTTGTGTCAGGTATAACCTGCTAATTCTTACATTTGGTGTATTGGACAGCTTAGTAAATCTGAACCCCCTCATACATATGTAGTGGACCTACCCAGGGTCAAACTAAGGTTCTTGAACTGTCCAGTGATGACCTTTACTGACCTCTCAGTAAAGCAAGACATTTACCACAAAATCATTCCATTAGTTGTAATCTGAGAATATAGTCATCAAAAGAGACTATTTCTATCTTTGATTTTATTCTAATGTGATCAAAAGAATAACTTTTGTCATTTTCATGATATATGTTATATGCTGTTATTCTTTAAATGTGAAACATCAATGTGTCATTTCTGCAAGTGAAAAGGTGTCAAAGTTCAGCTAATATGTCAAACTGTGCTTTTCAGATTTGTTTTAGAAGTGTTAAGACGCTAATCCAAGTGTTTTTCCTCTTGGAGTCTATGAGTCTGTCTTTTCCTAAACATTTCTCTCTGCTGCTAGTTGTGGCCTTGTACTCTGATAACAATAAGTGAACTCCCCGACCGGTCCTGTTGGACCAATGGGGAAAAAACAAGTCGCTCTCCTCTCAGAGCTTGTACTAAGTTTCTAAGTTTTGCTGAACGCTTCAGAGTCTGCAAGAGTTTGGAAGGAACGAGAAGGTTCCGGAGTTTCTGGGAGCTTCAAAAGAGATGTGAACCTTCCCAAAGAGCTGAATGACCACCAGTCACGCTAAGGACTCGTCATCCAGCTGGGACTGATAACATGTTGTTATGGGTCCACTTCGAACGAGCGTAAGCTCAAAACTTTGTTTATTCCTTCCTGGAATAAGTTTATCTTGAAGTCAGAGGCCAGGAGCTGACATATTCTCTGATGACCAAGCGGAAACCAGGAGACGTTGAAACGTAAACTAGAACCAGTTTTGGACGTGCTGGGACTAAAGGACTCTGTGCATCTGAAGGCTGGTGTCATTTCTTTATCAGACTCGTCGTCGAAAGGTAAAGAGCTGTTTACAAAACGTACCTGGATTTTAGCAGAAGTCGGATGGAAGTGTCACTTTTGGTATCATGCTCAAGATAATTTCCTTTAAACCATCTCCCATCTTCCTCCTATCTTTTTCTCTCAATCTAAGCTGGAAACTACTTTAAGCTAAAAAGCCCTCAGACTAAATATTTAACATCCAGTATTGAAGTCTGTTGTGTGAATTTAAGTGTGCTGACGTATTAAATTGAAAGAAAGTGAAATCATGTCAATCAAGTGTAATGGTGTTGATTTTAGTTGATTTATTTTAAATAAATGGTAGTGTCGCCTGGCATACCAAACTAAGTCAATGTCCATTGTCACTCTATAGCTCTGTTTATTTATCCATCATAAAGATCACAGAAATATTGGGTAAACTGAAAAAGAAAAGAATCCGTGAAATTACTATTCAATCTGAATAAGTAAGTTAATTAAGGATAAAGAGGTCAGCTTAATACTGACCCCTGTTAAAATCCTTTAGTTACATCTGGGTGGCACTATATGTGTTTAAAGACACAATATATGGTCTCCCTCATGTTTCCTTCACATACTACACTTTTATTTAAAAAAAAAAATCCTTGAGAAAGTTGTTGCCTCCCAGCTCCACTTACACCTCAATAAACATACTTTTTACGAACAATTCCAGTCTGACCACAAAGTTCATGCTCAATCATCCAGGTACCAAATCCAATAATTCTCAGTCGGGTCATCTGGACAGTTTCTTTTTTTATAGAAACGTTTCACCCTCTATATGGAGGGCTTCAACAGTCAGAGGAATTCCACTAAACTGTTTCCCCACTAAGCAGCAAACACCTTAAGAGGACCAACCAGTTTGCTGGAGCCAAGGTGGTTTCTGGGGGCTATCCTGTCCCTTATCGACTCCTCCTAGGCAGGCAGCTACAGCCAAAGTGGTTCAAGGCACATGATCAACTCCTCCCTTTAGTTGGCAGCTCAGAACACCATATATAGAATACCATGGACTTTGTGGATAAGGTGAGGGATGTCATCATGGAGACTGATTAAACAATGGTCTGTTTTGATGTCACATATCTCTTTATGTGCATTCCTGTTGATGAGGCAGTGGAGGTGGTCTATTTAAGGTTAAAATCAGACACCACTCTGAGCAGCAGGACCACATGTTCCACAGAACAACTGTGTCAACTCTTGAAACTGTGCCTGCAGTCAACCTACTTCACATATGGGGAGCAATATTATAGGCAGAAACATGGGTGTGCTATGGGGTCTCCAGTTTCTCCTATTGTTGCCAACCTGTACATGGAGGAGGTAGAAAAGAGAGCCTTGACGTCCTTTTCAGGGAGACCACCAAGTC
>JBBPBX010002336.1:47305-65816 GCA_038048925.1 Garcialebias charrua | reverse complement strand
ATGATATTCATGTATGACTTTATATTCACTATTTCACTTGTTTTTTGATCTATGTATAAAATGTGGAAATATTAGAGAGTCACTGCCCTAATCTGAAGTGTGCAAAGAAGAGATTGCAAAGCATGATCGTATGTCTAAGCAGAATGAGACTTGGCACTCAGAACAGTCTAACAAAGTTTGTCTTATTTTATCTTCCAGCTGAATCCTGTGGAGGTGTAGTCCAAGGCCTGAACGGCACCATAGAATCTCCTGGATTTCCCCACGGCTATCCCAACTATGCCAACTGTACGTGGCTGATAATAACGGGGGAGCGGAACCGAATCCAGCTGACCTTCGTTACACTGGCACTAGAGGAAGACTTCGATATTGTATCAGTTTACGATGGACAGCCGTCACCTGGCAACTTAAAGATGAGGTTTGAAAATATTTTTTGTTTCTTGCTGTTCTATTGCTATATTTCTGTTTTGAACAGATTTTGACCCCTTGAGATAACTTTACCATTTTCTCCATCTCAACCTTTCTATATGCTGAAAAAATATATAATTTATACATAAATGTACTTTTAAAATGTGACTGAAAACTTTTCAAACGCATATGATAACTGAAAATAATTTCAAAGTTTCAATTAACTGATTACAGTAGTTCCTCATTTATCTTGGATGATCCATACCCTGAAGACCCGTGATAAGGGAAAAACTGCGAAGAAGGAATAGTAATACAAGTAGTAAAACCTTCCCACACACTTACAATATTCTAAACAATGTTTCTAAACTCTAAATGCTCTAAAAGAGCACAGCATGTCATGATTTCCGCTTTCTGCTCTCTGCCTGTACTCTTGGCCACGCCCACTTTTCCTCTACAGAACAGAGATATGGCATGCTGCAGGAGGAAGCTTCTCCTGCAGCTGTGGGATGCACACAGGTGCAACAGGAGCTAAATCGTTCAAAACAATTTATTTTAATTAAAAATCCCATGCCGTTCGTGTGGTTCATTCATCAATCAGCCGTTTGTGTGTCATGTCCAGTATTACTTTGAAAAACTGCAAAAGAGAGAGTCTGCAAAAAACGAACTGCGAAGTAGCGTGGAACTATTATAAATATTTTATAAATGAAAATACAATACTTGTTAATGACACAAACTCTATGACATGGAAAGTTATTGTCTACAATGTTTAAATCTTAGAGAAAATACTGGAATAAAATGGTAAAATGGACTGTACTTAGCGCCTTTCTATCTTATCAAGATACTCAAAGCGCTTTACATTACAATCTGTGCGCTCATTTACCCATTCATACAACACTATACTAGATCTCTAAATATAATCAGAGCTTTATCACATTCATACATCAATGGACACACATCGGAGGCAATGAGGGGATCAGTGTCTTGCCCAAGGACACTTCAGCATGTGATTTCTGGTGGAATTAAACCCACCAGCTCTTGCATTGGAGGACGAGTGCTCTAACCACTCATCCACAGCCGTCCAAATAAAACTATGAATGAAATTGAAAGTTTTTAAACATCACATTTAATGAAAAAGAAAAGGCATTTAGTTAGACCTAACAGCCTGATGACTGTGTTGTGAGCTGCAGAAATGTATCTGCATTTGTTTTCAGCAGTAATTCTGAACTGTTTTCAATCTGTTTTCATCTGTTGTAGTTCATGACAACAGCTGCTTATATTGATTAACTTGTAATATTCAACAGGTTGAATTCCAGGAATCCTCTATTACAATTAACATCAAGGATTTTTCTGCATGGTCGAACACTGCTACGTGGAGCACATGTTACTTCTTAAGCCAAATTATACAGGAGAGCTCAACAACTGTGAGGAAGTGATTCCTAAAACAAACAAACAAACAAACAAAATCTTTGTGCTTAAAATCACTATCAATATTAAAACTAAACCTGCTTTGGAATGAATAGAATATAATATTAAGTAAATGTAAATATTTCTTTAATATTTGCTAGAAGGTTCCGTTGGTTAAGCTGTTGCCTGTCAGCGAGACGGTCGCCGGATTGAATCCCGGCCTTTCTGGGTGGAGTTTGCATGTTTTCTCCGTGCATGCGTGTGTTTTCTCCGGGTTCTCCGGTTTCCTCCCACAGACCAAAAACATGCATGTTAGGCTGACTGGTAACTCTAAATTGGCCCTAGGTGAGAATGAGAGCGTGAATGGTTGTTTGACTCGTTTGTCTCTATGTGTGCCTGTGATGGACTGGAGACCTGTCCAGGGTGTCCCCCACCTCTCGCAGAGTGACTGCTGCATATGAACACCAGTGAGTGACCCTTCTGACCCAGAACGGAAGAAGTGGTTAAAGATAATGAATGGATGTATATTTGATAGAAGTGGAAAAAAAACACCATCTCACATGTCATACATTTGTACCATAATCCCTGTGATAGAAACCAATTTTTTGATTCAACATGTTTACAGCAGATACATTTATAGAACTCAGTGAACCATGTTCGGCCTGAACCCTGCTGTCAGTTCAGGCTAACCACGGATCAATGGCAAACAGTGCATCCCTCTGCCCTTTTACAATTCACACACACAGAGAAAAGGGCCATTCTTGTGACATGGGAACATAAATAAATAAATATAAACATTTATTTATCATTTATATTTTGCTAATCATCTCATAAAAAACATTTGTTTCACTCACTGTTTTTTCATATGATTAGGCTCTTTTGTTTTTGGCTGACTCATGTTTGTCACACATTGTGGGATTTCTAAAATATAAAAACTCTCTCTCTCTCTTTCTTTCTCTCTCTCTGCTATTAGCATTTACTTTGGTAGTTAGGACTTTAATTTCATACATTTTTATAAAAAAAATCATTCTGTTGGAGAAATTTAACAAAAAAATTTGGTGAAGTTATTGAAGCCAAAACTATCTAATTTAATAAAGATCTTAAAGTTAACTAAGACTTCAAAAACAATAACAGGGTCTGAAGTCATGAATCTGCAGAATAAATGAGACAAAAGTGGCCTAATTTTATCTTATGTTTTTATGTTGAAACCCTCTACAGTGATGAAACTTTCCATTTTGGTTTGCATGTTGCATATGGAAGCACTACCAGCATAAAAAATAAATACATATTTAATGTCACTGGTTTGTTTTCATACTGTGAATATTTAGGATTTTCTTTTAATCTTTTTTTTTTTTTTCAGTTGTTGAGATGTGGACTGATATTTTTACAGAAAGGACAAAAAGAACAGAAGCTGGCAAACCAAGAAAAGCTTATTTGTGCTTTGCTTCTGTGTAGGAGGGATGATGCTGGGAATGCACCTTTTTTTTTTAAATCTGATGGTACAGTGGGTTTTTCCTTGAAAACATTTGCAACAATATTGTGTGTTGCTTTTAGAGCAAATTTTATTTTTATGGCTGTGTGAAAGAAAACTATAGAGCAGCAGTTTGCAAAGAGGTTGGATGTAAATTAGATTTTTTTTTTTTAAACTGATCAGATAAAATATATTTTTTCCAGTTTTTGTGCTGATAAAAGCCAAGGCTGAAGCATAGTTATAATAGCTTTAAAGACATTTACCGGTAGGTGGAACATTCACAGCTATTAAACACACATTAAAATGTGTTCTAAATTGTGTTTCCTTTTTAGGAATGAACTTTAAATTTTTCAGGAATTATGAACTAAAATTATGTTGTGAACTGTTATCATATTGTAATATACCTTGCATGTGTTTTTCCTTTCTGACAAATTAACTTAGCAATAAAAGTATTCAAGGACAACCACATTAAAAAAAAAGTTTTTAAAACTAACACTGCTATTAACATTAATTTAAATTGTCATTTAAAAAGTTTTCATGTTTTCTCTTGTGAGTTTAAATCCATTCATTTGTGTTCATCTCTTTTTGTTACTTCAACTTGTAAAAGTCCCAAACCCCTCGGTGGTGTCAAACATTAGGCCTGTCTCTAGACTCCCATTTTTGTCCAAAACAGAGGGGGGAAAAATCCCCAGTTAAAATGTTTCCTAGAGGGTCCCTCCATTTTGGAGGCTTTCCAATTAAGCTTTAAATCTCACCATAGCACCGAGTCCGCTCTGTTGTGGGTCTTCAATAAAATCTTCATAGAAATAGTTTCATAAATTGTGCAGACCTGCTAACATTGAGCCATGCGTGTATTAATGCTACAAAGTGGCTTAAGAAATACATTTGTTTACATAAATAAATTTAAAAAATAAAAAATGAGCTAACAGAACACAATCTAGCTCAAATCAATGTGATTATTTATTGCCTTTAGAACAGCATCAGTTAAAAATTAGAAATTCCATCCATCCATCCATCCATCCATCCATCCATCCATCCATCCATTTCCTTCCGCTTATCCGCGGTCGGGTCGCGGGGGTAGCAGCCTAAGTAGGGAGGCCCAGACTTCCCTCTCCCCAGCCACTTGGAGCAGCTCCTCTGGGGGAATCCCAAGGCGTTCCCAGGCCAGCCGAGAAACATAGTCCCTCCAGCGTGTCCTGGGTCTTCCTCTGGGTCTCCTCCCGGTGGGACATGCCCGGAACACCTCACCAGGGAGGCGTCCAGGAGGCATCCTAACCAGATGCCCGAGCCACCTCAACTGGCTCCTCTCGATGTGGAGAAGCAGCGGCTCTACTCCGAGTCCCTCCCGGATGGCTGAGCTTCTCACCCTATCTCTAAGGGAGAGTCCAGACACCCTGCGGAGAAAATTAGAAATTGAGTAAGAATATTTAAGTGTATTGATGGGAGATAAAGTTAATAGTGAGATTGTGGTCTTTTTCCATGGTGTCTAGTCCCATCTTGTGTTGTGTTTACGTCTTGTGTTGTCCTTATTCCTTAGTCTTTGTCTTCTATAGGGTTTGCATTTTCCTAGTGCAGGGGTCTGCAACCTTTACGATCAAAAGAGCCATTTCTGCCCTTTTGTTCACTAAATTAAACATTTCCGGAGCCACAATACCTGCTACAACTGGGATTCTCAACTGGTGGCCCATGGACCACTTTAAGTTTGTTGGAGGGCACTTTTCTGGGTGATTTTACAAAACAAAAAATATCTAATGACTTTTAACATTTAGGCTATTGATATTTTTACATTCTAAGACAAAATGAAAGTCGAAATTCACGTAAAGAAGGAAAAAAATATGTAGTTTTTGCCCAGTTTCTAAAAACTAAAACAATAAACTATGCATTCTTATGTGAATTGTTTTAATTGTAGAAAAATTATGCAGCCTACTTTGAAGAAATTAAGCAAAAGGTGAAAGTTAGTATTTTTTACCCCATGTAATCATATACTGTATTAGCTAAACAAATTACAGGAAAACTGCTAAACCTATCCCTTTTAGTTGTTATAACAACTATTAAAATTCAGTTTGATGTCAGTTTTGGTCCGAGCTTGAAAGAGCCACTGCAGAGGGACCAAAGAGCAACATGTGGCTCCATGTTGCAGACCCCTGTACCTAGTGTATGCCTCCATCTGGTATCTGGTATTGTGTCTCTGTTCCTGCACTCCCTAGTTTCCTACTTTATCATTTCCCCTGATCTGTTTCAGCTGTGTGTCCTCACAGGTGTTTTGTCTCGTTAGTCACTGTATATAAGTCTGTGTCTTTGTGTTAGTCCTTTGTCCTGGCATTGTAAGCTGTCCACTGGTGATATCCTGTCTACTCCCTGTGCACCCATGGATCGTCTATGTGAGTTTTTGCTGCTGTCAGCCTTTTCTGTCATTTATTGTAAATAAATCCTTTATTTAATATTCCGCCCGAGTCTTGGACTTCCTGCCTGCACCATTGGGTTCATCTACACCAGCGCTCCTGTTTATGATGAATAGAGGCCAGACTGAGATGGTTTGGACATATCCAGAGGAGGGACAGTGGGTATATTGGAAGAAGGATGTTAGACTGACTATCTAAGAGCTCCACAATCACTGGTTGACTTTAAAAAAGGCTTAAAGACCTTTCTTTTTAAGCAAGCCTATACTCTGCCTCCACATGATTTTATCTCTGATTTTAGTTGATATCATTGGCCCTCATTCACGAAAATGTTCGTATTTTTATCCTATATTTCTCCTACTTTTGTTCGTACGAAGCGTTCATACGAACATGCCACGTCAGATTCAACAAAGTCTTCTATCCTGAGGAAACGTGTGTAAATGGGTTGCGTAAATTTAATGAATCCCACCTGTTCTAAACAGCTGCGCGTGCACGCGAGAGGTTATTTACATAATTCCCACCCCTCAAAACACCATATAAGGCCACGTTTCCTGTCTTCTGACAGCAGGAAGTGTCCATTCATTCAAACTCAAGAAGTAAAGCCTAATTTATACTTGACGCGACGCGCAGCGCGCGAGGGTGCGCGCTCCAAAAGTGACGCAATTTCACAGTCCCCGCCCCTGCGCGTTGGCCCCGCGCAGAGGATTAGCGCGTGCCGTGCACCTCTGAATTTTTGAAACTCCGCAAGCCCTGCGCGCGCGCGGTGGGCGCTACGATTTGATTGACCGACAGCCTTCACCCTCTTCACGCCGGAGCCTGCAGCTGTTTGCGCCGCTGTGGTCGTGGAGACGGAGTCGCGACGCATGGAGGAATGTTTTGTGACACAAAATGTATTAAATTATCCTTCATTCCTGATCTGGAGTCGGACTTTTCTTTTGTTTTTTCGCCAAAAGTCACGTGATCGCTTTCTCCTCCGCTGACTCCATGCATTAAAACCGCAAATAAAGACAACAGTTCAGCACGCGAGCAGAAAGCTATTTGTTTTTGTTGTGTGACGTCAAACAGTTCTTCTTCTACGGTAGATTTCTTCTTCTACACCTTTCTTGCAACATATGCACAGGTTTTAGAGGGTACTGCCTCCTGCTGGTCCGTAAAAGAACAGCACTTTGCCATGCGCCGCCGTGGGACAACTATAAACACCGAGGCGACACTATAAACGCATTTCGCCGCGCGGCACAGTGCACGCGCGGCGCGCGCGCTCCAGCCTGCGGACCAAAGCGAAAGTCTAACTCAGCCTTAAAAGGAGGAACTTCACGCGTTCGGAGATCTGCTCTCAGTCGCGCTGTGGCTACCCCCCACCCCCCCGCAAGTGTCGGATGGTCAAATATCTTTAATTTTAGTGTACTGTGTTACATTATAGTTTCACTTATTCAGAAGAGCTGTGGCGCACCGCTACCCCCCACCCCCCGCAAGTGTCGGATGTGTTTTTGAACAGAAGCATTTTAAAATGTCTCGAAACTACAGTTAACTTCATATTAATATTGTAGTGCATATGTTTTGTCTCCCGTGGGTCGTACAGTATCAGAAATCAAGAATAAATGGTTTGATCTGAAAATGGCTTCAAACAAACGTCTCGCCGCAGCACGGACAGGAGGTGGTCAAGGAATAGTCTGAGATGGTGGACAATAAATGCCACGCTGCAAGACGCGTGCCAACATGTTTTGCAGCACAAATGGGTCATGCGCGCACCTCCTGGTCAGCGCGCAACCACATTCTGCAGGTTATATTTCGAATCAGATATAATAATCTATTGCTCCGATGGTGTTTGGCACAAGATCAGTCTTAATTCGTACTTGTTCTGCGGCGGTGTATGGGAATTTTATGTACCTGGGTGTTAATATGAGGAGCGGCTTTGATGACCAAGGGGAGCGCACGACTCACTGAAGCCTGCGCGACACACCAAATTACACTTAAAATTGCCATTGTTTTAGTTCATTTTATTACTGTTTTTTTTATTGTTATTTTATCATTGATTTTACTTGATTTTATCACTTGCTTTTATTTGATCATTGGCCCTCATTCACGAACCGTTCGTACGCACAGATTTGTTCTTAAACTGTGCGTACGAGTGATTTAGGATCATTTGTGGCATTCAACAATGTTTTCGTATCCTAGGATTTTTTTCAGATACGAACAAAATTTACGAGTGGTCCGGACCTGTCGTATAATTTAGGAGCGTCAGTCTGCTGTCATCCAGACGGATCTTCTCCACGAATAACTTCATATTTCGTTATTTAGAAAATATTTTGGGTTTAAAAAAATCACGCACCATAATTATTCTTGACAATAGGTTATTCTGTTTGAATTAGAATTATAATTTTAAGTTTAATTTGTCTGGTGTGTCGCGCAGGCTGAGTCGTGCGCTCCCCTTGGTCATCAAAGCCCTCCTCATATTAACACCCAGGTACATAAAATCCCCATACACCGCCGCAGAACAAGTACGAATTAAGACTGATCTTGTGCCAAACACCATCGGAGCAATTGATTATTATATCTGATTCGAAATATAACCTGCAGAATGTGGTTGCGCGCTGACCAGGAGGTGCGCGCATGATCATTTGTGCTGCAAAACATGTTGGCACGCGTCTTGCAGCGTGGCATTTATTGTCCATCCATCTCGGTAATGCAGACTATTCCTCCTGTCCGTGCTGCGGCGAGACGTTTGTTTGAAGCCATTTTCAGATCAAACCATTTATTCTTGATTTCTGATACTGTACGACCCACGGGAGACAAAACATATGCACTACAATATTAATATGATGTTAACTGTAGTTTCGAGACATTTTAAAATGCTTCTGTTCAAAAACACATCCGACACTTGCGGGGGGGGGGGGTAGCGGTGCGCCACGGCTCTTCTGAATAAGTGAAACTATAATGTAACACAGTACACTAAAATTAAAGATATTTGACCATCCGACACTTGCGGGGGGGTGGGGGGGTAGCCACAGCGCGACTGAGAGCAGATCTCCGAACGCGTGAAGTTCCTCCTTTTACTTCTTGAGTTTGAATGAATGGACACTTCCTGCTGTCAGAAGGCAGGAAACGTGGCCTTATATGGTGTTTTGAGGGGTGGGAATTATGTAAATAACCCCTCGGCGTGCACGCGCAGCTGTTTAGAACAGGTGGGATTCATTAAATTTACGCAACCCATTTACACACGTTTCCTCAGGATAGAAGACTTTGTTGAATCTGACGTGGCATGTTCGTACGAACGCTTCGTACGAACAAAAGTAGGAGGAATTTAGGATAAAAATACGAACATTTTCGTGAATGAGGGCCATTGATTTTAGTTGCACCTTGTAGCACTTTGAGATTTTTGTTAATGAAAAGTGCGTTACAAATTAAATTCATTATTACTATTATTATTATTATTATTATTATTATTATTATTATTATTATTATTATTATTATTATTATTATTATTATTATTATTATTATTAAATGCAGCTGTGGCAAAAAAACTTACATGAAGGGAAGAAACAATGAGAGGACCAGAACATGACAGACTTTCTCGCACAATCCACAGACAAAGGTAAAAACACAGAGACGCTGTATATATAGAGGACACTAACGAGACATAATAACAAATACCTGGGGTGATTAGAATTTGTGACAGGTGAGACAGGAGGTGACAACTAGGAGGAGAAACACTGGGGAGTGCAGGAAGCACCAGGGATAAAGAACAGACAGGACAAAAACAGATTCCCACACAGACACCCCATGCCTGAGCACAACAACAAGACATAGGGTATCTTGATGCATGCTCAAAAACCTAGTCGTCTTTTGGACAAAAGACGAAACATTTCAACGAAGAAGAATCCGTCCAGAGGACCTGACTTAACCTTGTTGGTAGACAGGGTAGTTATTTTTGCTTCAGCAAGGTTTCTATCAGGCAAAGATTTTAAAGCTCACTGGTGGTTCATGCTGTGTTGTTCAAGCTCTTTCAAAAAACAAAAACAAAGAAACGGGCAACATCGAGTAGCTGCAGTTGTCCATTGGGGACACGTAGTACAGCAGATGAAAGACACATTGTGTTTACTTCTCTTCAAAATAAGATGTAGCAGGTTTCTCTGGCCTGAGGAATCAACATTTTAAATATTTGCCAGTAGCATGAGACTGTTTGTTGGACAAAGATCTGGAGCTAAACAATGTTAGAAGTGAACAGTGATGCATGGTAGAGTTAAAAAAAAAATTGGAGCTGCATTCCTGTCGAATAAATATATGGTCAAATTTAATTGTGTCCCACGTACTGAAAAATACAAACAGATACTCTTCCATTGTGCAACACTGTTAGAAAGAGATCTGATTATCCCCAGATTGAGTCAGCAGCAGAACAAAGATCCCCCACAAATCCAGCCAATGCCATTTGGCACTCTGTTCAGCATGAAAAGAACAAGGAGTCCTGGAAGTGATAGTTCAGCCAGTACAGACTTCTGAAGTCAACATTATTGAATATGTCTGAGATTACACAAAAAAGATGTGAGCCAATCTTCAGTTAAGACAAATGAACAAGCAAAATTAAATGTTTTTTGTGACACATTTTGATTATTTTACCTGGCCTTAGAGCGATCTTATAGGCTGTTGTTTACTTTTACAAACACAAAAAAGCTGATTCTGTTTTGATCCACAACACTTTGACATGATTGAGAAAGATTTGTTTGAGTCTGGTCTCATTGTGCAGTAGTTTAATTCATTCATATGTTTAGTTTGTCTTGAGAAGCCTTTCATCCAATCATTTTTAGTGCGTGCAGCCAATTTCTCAGTCTAATGCCAGGTTCACACCAAACGCCTCGAAGCAGCCACTTTACATGCAAAGTCTATGTGGAGGCGCGGCCAGGGGAGGTGCAGCCAGGAGCAGCACATCTTGAGCAGTTCAAGCAGCGCAGCAACGAGGGGCAGCTCTTTCTCACGCACGCGTGCATCCAAAGCAGACGAGGCATCGAGCAGCCAAAGTTCATTCAAATGAACTTTGGCTGCTCGATGCGTCGCAGCAACCTATCGGGAGAGACTCTGCTATGTGATGACGCAACAACGACGGGACTTTCTGTGGACTTTTTAAACTTACCCCAACGAGCCTCCATGAAGACACCACCAGCCTCCAGTAAGTAACTTGGCATTTTTACATTTGTTGCTGTCAGCTCGAGCTTAGATCACCCCAAACATAACAAAACGTTTTAATCTCAACAAAGAAGATGGTGTAGTGGTTAGGGCGTTTGACTTGGGACCCGAAGGACGCGGGTTCGCGTCCCGGCCACTACACATCTTGGGGTGTCTATGAGTGCACACCTATTTCTCCAGCTCCCCGAGCGCCTTCTATGGCTGCTCACTGCACCGCCTGGTAGGTGGTTGGGTTAAATGCAGAGACGAATTTCGTCTGTGTATGGGAAACATACGCAGATGACAAGCTTAGACAATTATTATTATTATTATTATTATAAAGACTTTAGGAGTTGCAGTTCGGCTTGTAGAAAACCCACTCAAGTAGTAACGGGGCCGACGTACAGCTGATCTTTATCTGCCCAGTGAACAGAAAACAAAAGAAATCTGACCGGGAAGGGAGCCAGACACTGCTCCAACTGCGCGCGTTCGGTGTGAACACACATCTGGTGACAAGCAGCAAACACGGTGCATTGGGAGCATTTTGATGCGTTTGGTGTGAACGTAGCATTATTGTTTCACCTTGTCCACCGTTTTGGAACGAAGTGTGGAATCTCGCGAGATTTTGCAGGATTTGAGTTTCAAAGAAAAAAACATGGCAACTCCCGTTTGGCAGAGCAGGTGTGCGACTGTGGAAGTTCAGAGCTGCTGCAGGTGGGCATTGAACTATCTTAAATATTTTATTTTTATTTTTGACTGTCATACTTACTGGTATGCTTTTCTACGCTATGCTGTGAGAAACTGCTGTGTTTTGTGCTTAAAAGATTGGAAACAAACAAACTGGTGTCTGTTTTGTTGTTTGTAAGGCTAATCCAAATTGTTTGTTGGCTTACAGCATTTTCATATAAATGGTCAAACACTATTTAATGGATCAAATGTTTATTATATTATATTTTTGTGCAATATTTAACATTTAATTCTACCATGACTATGAATTTGAAGAGTACTCTATTTGTGAATTATTATTTATGTATTTGTATTATGAAAAACAATTTAGTAAAGTAAATTATGGACATGTAGAACATCAATATATTAATCCCATGTATTTTGGGAGTGGTGACGCAGAGGTTAGAGAAGATGGGGCTGTGATTGGAAAGTCACAGGTTCAACTCCCTGTGCCGTCAGCATCAAAATGTGGGTAGAAAAGGTGAAACGCCCACACCTGCCTCCACCCTCATTTGCCCCACTCTGAGCCCCTGATCAACGCCTTTAACCCCCATCATCTGCTCCCAAAAAATAGGTATCTCTGGAAAATGAGTTCTTGTGACTCAATGAGACTACCAGTATAAATAAAGAGTCAATTATTATAATTTTTAAACCATTTATGGTATTGATAGTGATTTTGATATTAATATTAGAACATGATAACTTGATCCTGTTGTACAGGCCAGGTTTTTTATGGCAAGCTACCACTAGGTTTCAAGCCCAAAGAACCCAGAGCCAGAATTTGATCCGTTTTGTACGGTAGGAGATGTTGTAGCCTGCTCTTTCCACACACACAAGAACCTTTACATTCACTAAAGGCCCCTAAAGACTTATTCAGTCTTTACTGACATATCAAACTGTTTATACCCCTTGAATTTATCTGGACTACTGCCCTGGTCTTGGTATCTCGTGAATTATGGGAAGCATTTTTGATCTAGTCTGCATTTGGAAGATCTGTTCATCTATGTATTGAAATATTTTGTTCTTATTTAAATAATGCAAGTGCAAGTTCAAGTAGGTTTTATCATTCGCATCTCATGTGGTACATGAGGTGGAACGAAACTGTGTACACAGGGTCCCAGTTACAGCCAACAATAGCAAAAATATAAATTATAAAAAGAAACATTAATAAGGATGTAAGATGTAAACTAAGAAATATGCTAAACACTAATAGTGTAAAACAATATGCCGAACAACAGCAGCACAAACATGAGTCTGTGTGAATAGATTAGTACAAATGTATACAGCAGCATATACTGTATAGTAACTGGCAAATAATGAACTGGTTCATACACTGTTGACAGAGCTCTTTTGAATAACGTCTCAAATTTAATATAAATCACCTTATGCACTGTTTATCTTCTGCTAACTAGTCTACTACCACTGCTGAATGATTACACTTTACCTGATTATTAGCATCTATCTTATATGCTACAAACACAACACAAATATTTTAACTTTACACTTTCTTTACTTCCATTTTAAATCTGTCAAATCTATTTATTCACTGAAATTATTTGCTATTAAGAATATTAAAGACCGTGTAAAGTGAATTTCAACATTTTCTTAAATAAACATTATAAATGTGATAATTGTAATCTTGTGAATGAGTAAAAAGTCTCAAAATAGTAGCTCAATTAATTTTGGAGTTATAGATGAAACTGTGTATGAAGACATGCTTGTTTCAGGATTTTTTAGGCGTGGTTTAAACGTGACCGCGTTTCGTCACGCGGTCCTCATTAGTATAGCACTACCCCCTGCTGCTCCAGCCATATAAATTGTTCTTCGCATGGGTGGAGCCGTTCACTCGCGAATCGCAGATAGCATCAGATAGCAATAGCATGGATATTTTGTTCATCGTTAGCTAGCTAATCAATTATGCCTCGTTCCTGCATCTTCCCTGGATGTCGCAATGGTCAGGGCACCCACATTGAGACGCAGGAGGGAGTCAGAACAAACCCAGGCTGCTGCTGGAGTTGCCACCTGCAGCTCCGCGCCGCGCGTGTGTTTGTGTGTGTGTGTGCGTTGAGCTCCTGCCACGCGCGCCGTGAAACGCAGTGACTCGCTGACACAGATGAGATAACTTAGTTATCAACGTGATTACTCTTTATTTTAATCACCAACACAGACCCCGCATGCGATGTGACCGGGTCGGACCGGGTGCAGCGAGTCCGCTGCTCATCTTCTAAAATAGCGCTTATTATTAAACACATAACAGCGGAGTTATGTGTCCTCAACTTTAAAAACAAAACCAGAGTTGTTAGTGCACTAAAAACAGCGTAACTCTTGGAAAAAGGAGCTACTGGCAGCCAGAACTTAGATAAAAACGGAGGAGGTGGATCTCTGCTGTCTGCCTCGCTCAGCTCAGCAGCAGAACTGCGCTGAAACCACTCCCTGCACTGACACGCCCCCACAGTTTCAGACCAAGGGAAAAGAATGTATTTTCATGATTTTTGACACTTAATTTCATAAGGAAAACAATGTTTTTAATCAGTCAGATTTATATGGGTGATTAATAACACATATTTATGCCATGTGACAAACTAAAAACACACATTTAATTTCACTTTACACGGTCTTTAACAATACTTCTCTGACCCTAAACAAATAGATTACTTGCACACATTAAACCTATGGAGTGAGCTTTTAAGAAGGATTGTTTGATGATCAGAATTTTGTCAAAACCCTGCACATTTATGCTTAAAAAAAAAAATCTCCCTGCAAGTCAGTGGGGCTTTACAGTCTTCATAACATGCTGCTTATTACGTAACACTTCATTACTGATTAAAAATGCAGGGTTGTAGAAAACTGCTTTGGCAAGTGAACTGAAAAAAGATGGCTGCTACAACTCTTTGCTAGACTGGTGACTCTGTCATTTATGGCAATTTACCCCACATTTATTTGGCATCCATGTTTTTAAAGAAACTCAAACAGGCAGTAATATTTCAGAGGTTCTCTTGAAGGCGCTCAAAGCATAAGCAGAGGAGTGGTGTATAGGTGTTTCAATAGCCCATGGGCTCAATTGCAGTGGATTATTGCAGGGAACCCCATTGCCACTGCTATTTAGATCATCTGAGAAGTTCATGATAACTCGTTTATTTGTGAGTACTACTGCTGATGTTAGCACTTCTTTACAGACATTGCTTGGGACTTGCAGTGCTGACTTGAGACCACAGGGCAGACTTCTTCTGAACCTTTTTTGGTCTCCCTAGTGTGTGCCACAGCCAGCCTGACCTAGCTTTAAGCCATTCTTGGGCTCAAGACGTAAAAAAAAAATCATACCCCCCTTGCTCTTTTTTTGCCTTTTAAGACTGCAATTTTTGTTTTATTCACAGTATTTTATCATGGCCACATAAGAGTAGATTTCAATTATCCTTCTGCTGTCACTCCTGTTTCTGAGCTCTGCAAGGCCGCTTGTCAGCAGCCTGACAGAAAACCTCCACCTCGTCCTCTCAGCTTCTTTCTGAAAAGTGTGAGACCTGCTGATATGAACCAGTCAAGCTGCTGGCACGGGCAGCACGACTGAGCCTAAAGGAGGTGACTTCCATTTCTTTGTTCACAAAGAGGTGCACAGAAGACACAGGATATACTATATCTACATTTTGCAGCCACCACTTCAACTCGTACTTGTGTGCGGAGAATGTTTTAGTATCATATATTGAAGAAGTGATGAACTGGCATATGTGGCCTCCGCTTTCCAGTCCCAGCTGTGCGTCAGTAGCAGTAACTTTACTTCATCCCACTCACTTTGGTGGCTGATGTCAACAGTGTGTAAATATTTATTTCAAAAAGTGAAGAGCTTCTTCCACTTAGATATTCCAGCCTTTGCTGTCCATGTGTCCTGTACGGTCTGAACGGTCTTATTTAGGGATGCCCAATGTGCCTTACTGCATATGCCACTTTTTGCCTCTATAACAACATCAACTACTACCTCACACATATACTGTGTACATTAACTCATACGCTGCTTTGCCACTTTGCAAATGTCAATGCTAGAAACCCTTAGTTTATTTTAGTTATACTTTTTATACTCTTTTTTTATACTAGTATGCAAAAACTCAGGCCAGTATTATGTTCATTAAATGTTTAATGTTTTAGTTTTAGAGTTGGTGTAAATTTTCATACTCTTATACCACTATGCAAAAAACTCAGGACAGTGTTAGTTTTACTATTTTATGCTTATGTCTATTATTATATGTTTCAGTGTTTCAATGTTTAGATGTTTACTGTTGCACCGAGGGACTGAGAGAAACGCAATTTCGGTCCTGTGTATGTCCTGTACAGTACATATTGCAGATCTGATAATAAAGTTGACTTTGACTTTGACTGTAGAGTGGAAGAAAGTAAGCAACTATTACTTTTCAATCATTTTATTTTATAAAATGTCCCAATTTTCTCTTAGTTGGATGGAGTTCAGAAAGCATTTAAAGTGAGACTAAACGCAGGTTGAGACGGTAACTCCTCCCCCAGGCCATTTTCAAAATTTCTCTCAAAATGGGCGTGTAGAGAGTCAAGCAGGGGAGGAGGTTGTGGGTTGTCCTGTGTTCACGCCCCCTCTAGTGGTGAACTCTCACCCCTCCCCAAGTTTAGATTTCAAAATGGCGGATAGTCGCGTCTTCAGTAAGTAAATGCCTAAACTTGTACTAAAATAACAGTTCTAAAATGTTGTTGCGTGTATTTAATCACACACAGCTTAAGCGTATGCTTCTGAACACTGAACACATGAAAAACCTGTGTTTAGCTGCATGGCATGAGGTGTACGGTTGTGTTTTTGTCTTTGTTTGGATCACAACGGAGTTGTAGTCCAGCTGCAGTGACTTTAATTCACCACATCTTATTACTTAGCACATTACAAAAGTAACGTTTCATAATATATTTTATTTTAAAATATTGATTTCATCTACCCTCGTTTTTTTGACGTTTTGGCTTAATTTTAATATGCAACCTAGAACTGAACACACGTTGTTTTTTGAATTGACTATAAATGAGCACTAAACAGTGGTAAAATATTTTATTTGTTTTCCAAAGATCCGTGTTTAGAAACATTCTATAAGCTTGTATGATATATTTGTTAGGACGTGCATACAGTATATGTTTAAGCTATGTGTCAGCTAATCAAAACTGAGCACAGCTGGTAAGATTTATGAGAAATTATATTTTTTCAATGCAAACCAAACAAATTGCAATGAATTTAACAATACTGTATCCTTTCAAATGTTTTTTTCAGAGAACTGTGATGACTCAAGCACCCATGCAGCAGCCACGCAGAGTAAGACGATCCCATGATGATGCAGAGTCTCGTCCAGAGCTGCTGCTTCTCCTGAGACCTGCATCCACGACAATGTTGGTACAGCTGAGACCCTGGTGTTTGTTTCTGGCTGGCAGGTGCAGCATCTTGAAGGTGGTTGGGACTGCTTTCTCTTCTGTCCACTGCATCCATACAGACGAGCTGGAGGTGGTGTCCCGTGTGACACGACACAGAAACTTTTGTTGTTTTGAATTAACTTACTGTTAATAAAATGAATCATAAACAACTAGTTTTTGTAATCAATTTCTTTCTTTACAGACCTCTGTATTGATAAATACATTTCCAAGTCATACATCAAAGTCAAATTTAAAAGTCAACTTTATTGTCCAAACTGCAATATGTACAGAACATACACAGGATTGAAATTGCATTTCTCTCAGATGCATGCATAATTTAAACAAACATTTAATAAACATGTTTACATCAGCAATTTTTACAAAGTAATGTTTAAATTTAATATAAATTATACCATACCATACCATACCAACTTTATTTATAGAGCACTTTTTGCACCCAACAGGACCAAAGTGCTGTACACACAATCACAAAATACAATACAATCATAAAATGGAAGGGACTAAAAACAGTACTAAAATAATAAATTATGAATACAATAAAACAATAAAACAAAGTTAAAACATCTCAGATTGTACCAAAAGCCAAAGAAAAAAGATGGGTTTTAAGAAGAGACTTAAAAACAGCAAGTGAAGAGGCCTGTCTTATGTCTAATGGGAGGTCATTCCAGAGCTTAGGAGCTACCACAGAGAAAGCACGGTCCCCTCTAAGCTTGCGCTTTGTCCTCGGTACCCTCAGAAGCAACTGGTCAGCTGACCTGAGCGAACGAGAGGGTGTGTAGTAATGCAGCAGCTCTGACAGGTATGGAGGGGCATGGCCATTTAGAGCTTTAAAAGTAAATAAAAGTATTTTAAAATGAATCCTGTAACGCACCGGTAACCAGTGCAAAGATGCCAAAACAGGGGAAATGTGATCAAATTTTCGTGTACCTGTTAAGAGTCGTGCAGCTGCATTTTGAACCCTCTGAAGCTGGGAAGTACACAGATCACTAATACCAACATAAAGTGAATTACTGTTAAGAGTCGTGCAGCTGCATTTTGAACCCTCTGAAGCTGGGAAGTACACAGATCACTAATACCAACATAAAGTGAATTACAGTAATCCAGCCGTGTGGTCACAAATGCATGGATTGCTGTTTCAAAGTGCTGTCTAGGAAGGATGGCTTTTACTTTGGCTAGCTGCCTCAAATGAAAAAAGCTGGATTTCACAACTGCTTTAATCTGAGACTCCAGCCTAAGACCAGCATCCAGCTTGACCCCTAGATTTGTAACAACTGGCCGGACATACTGAGCCAAGGAGCAATCGGACAGAGAGTCTTCAGTCGAATTGCCAAAAATCACCACCTCTGTTTTGTCCTCGTTAAGTCTTAAGAAGTTTAGGGCCATCCAGGCCTTCAAATCTTCCAAACATAGGAACAGAGACCGAAGAGAGGCAGAGTCTGCCTTCTTTAAAGGTACGTAGATCTGTGTGTCATCTGCATAACAATGAAAAGCAATCCCGTATTTCCTAAAAACAGAACCAAGCGGA
>JBBPBX010002336.1:36064-47113 GCA_038048925.1 Garcialebias charrua | reverse complement strand
ATGGCAAGCCAAGTGTCTCATTAAACACTCAGGGGGAGTGGTGGCGCAGTGGTTAGAGACGGTGGACCTGTGATTGGAAGATCGCCGGTTCAAGCCCCGGTACCGGCAACATCAAAAAATGTGAGTGGAAAAGGTGAAACACCCACACCTGCCTCCACCCTCATTCAACCCACTCTGGGCCCTTGAGCAAGGCCCTTAACCCTCACCATCTGCTCCCTAACTAGTCTCTCTTGAAAATGAGTTATCGTGGCTCAATGTAACAACCTGTATAAATAAAGGTTAAAGACCGTGTAAAGTGAAATTAAATGTGTGTTTTTATTTTGTCACACGGCATAAATATGTGTTATTAATCACCCATATAAATCTGACTGATTAAAAACATTGTTTTCCTTATAAAATTAAGTCTAAAAAATCATGAATAAACATAATTTTCCCTTGGTCTGAAACGGTGGGGGCGTGTCAGTGCGTGGGCGTGGTTTCAGCGCAGCTGCGCTCGTGTCCTGCCCCCTGAGCTGACTGTGTGGAGAGGCAGGCAGCAGAGATCCAGTAAACCTGCTCTGTTTTTATCTGAATTCTGTCTGTAACAGCAGCTACTTTTTCCAAGAGTTACGCTGTTTTTGTAAATAGTTTTCTTGTGTGTTTTTAATCTGGAATGAATAAAAAAAATAAAAAAAAAGAGTTGTACCATGCGGGAATTGAACCCGTGGGGTTTGGGACGGAAGGCAAGCGCTTTATCCATTGACCTATCCAGGCATTACAGATACTTGGTATAAAACCACGCGGTATAAAAACATGTTATGATTTGTACGGGTGCCCTGACCATTGCGACATCCAGGGAAGATGCACGAACGAGGCATAATTGATTAGCTAGCTAACAATGAACAAAATATCTATGCTATTGCTATCTGATGCTATCTGCGATTCGCGAGTGAACGGCTCCACCGAGGCGAATTTATACGGCTGGAGCTGCAGGGGGTGGGGCTATACTTAAGAAGACCGCGTGACGAAACGCGGTCACATTTAAAACACGCCTAAAAAATCCTGAAACAGAAATATCTTTATACACAGTTTGCTCTATAACTCCAAAATTAATTGAGCTACAATTTTGAGACTTTTTACTCATTTACAAGATTACAATTATGACATTTATAATGTTTATTGAAGAAAATATTGAAATTCACTTTACACGGTCTTTAAATGAAAAAAAAAATTAAGAGTTAAAAGTGGCTATGAATTGGACGCTTGACTTGCCATACAAGCTACCTTCATCTCACTCCAGAACTCCTGGAGCAAATGTCAAATCAACTGCATTTCACCACACCGCCCCGGTGAAATGCAGTTGATTTGACCATTAAAATGCATTTATTAAGTAAAAGTTAAACTGAGAGACATCTTTACTATAATATCAAGCAAACAAATAATTGTGTTTAAGTGTTATTCTTGTTAAATTCTTGTTAAAGTCCTCCCGTGCACACTACTATGGCCACCATTTGGGAGCCAATCAATTTTTGGCACAGCACCGGCCCATGTTTCTGGGTTGTCAGCAGTGACACATAATAGATGCGACTTATATGGTGAAGTGACTTTTTAATGTTTTTTTTTCTCCCACTTTTTAGACATTTGGACTGATGTGACTTATATGGCTGTGTGACGTGTACGGCGGATTGTATGATAATAATGAATTTTTACAACAAGTTCTTTAACTGGGCGGTATGCGTTCCTTTAAGGACTGCTCTCTGCTTAAATAAAGTCTGTTTCTAAGTTCAGGAACCAGACCTTGTTCAGGATCCAGTACGAACATGTTGCCCTGACAGAAGTGGGCAGACATTTGGACTGATGTGACTTATATGGCTGTGTGACGTGTACGGCGGATTGTATGATAATAATGAATTTTTACAACAAGTTCTTTAACTGGGCGGTATGCGTTCCTTTAAGGACTGCTCTCTGCTTAAATAAAGTCTGTTTCTAAGTTCAGGAACCAGACCTTGTTCAGGATCCAGTACGAACATGTTGCCCTGACAGAAGTGGGCAGAGCGTCAGGTTCTGGAGGCGTTTGAATACATTAACACCCGTGAGTTTGACATTTTAGAGTGCAGACATGTGAAGAGCAGAGCACTCACAGCACATCCACATTGGCTAAATAAGACCTTTTCTGTGCCAGCAGCAAATGGACAAATACATTTTTACCACAATCATATCAACCCTGAAGGACAGCTGGAAACAGTTCAGAAGGACATAAACACGTGGACTGGGATTAAAACCATATTTTTTACAAAATTTTAATATGCACATTATATACAGGTAAACATGTCATCAGTATAAGTGAAAACATCAGTAAATATCTGCCCTTCATGCTGGAGGTTTGGACTAAACCCATCTCATGTTGATAAATGGGTTTGGTCAGACCTTGAAAATAATCAAATGGTTCATATAATGCAAGAGTTTACATGAAGCGTTGGTGCTTGGAGTGGGTGTTGAGGTTTGACTCTCAGCTACTACCACACCAGCTTTCTGCACACGAGACTGAGTTGTAACTTTTTTTTAATTTCTAAGGTTAGTTGTGTGAGACAGTGTCAGCTCTTACACAATCAATTAGCACTCAGAGTGTAAGTTAGCATTGTCAGCTATTACCATATTTTTCGAACTATAGGTCACGGCTTTCTATCTTTTTTTTTCATGCCCTGCGACCTATAGAGAGGTGAGACCTATTTATGGATTTTTTTCTCATATTTTTAGACCAATTTTTGGTTCAGATGTGACCGTTTTTCATTTTGGCAGAAAATGGTGCAGTACCACTTTTGTCCACTAGGGGGGGGGGGACACTCCCAGAGAGTCCACTGACCGTTTCCAGCTCATGTGTCCAAAAAAAAGCCTCCTCTGCTCGGACTGACTCTTTGTCGCTGCCCGGCCTCCTGGTCTGGAGGTAACTACTGTTAGCTCTGTGTTTGTTAGCTGTTTGTTTGCAAGATAAGTCAAGAACCACTCGTCGGATTTTTCTAAAACTTACAGAATGTAATCACTGTATGGACATTTACAAGTGACTAGCTTTATGAGATGTTTGAGATAAAAAAAAAAAGATATTTTATTAGCGTTAGCTTCCTAAACAGATACCTACGGTACGTTATAAATACCATACCATACCATTTTTATTTATAAAGCACTTTAAACAGGAACAAGTCCACACCAAAGTGCTGGACAAACAAACACGCAACAGGCAACACAGACAATGAAGTACAACACGAAAAACATAAAAACATTGCAGATCATAAATCAAACGATCCAATACAAATCAGCTGGCATTGAAAGCGATGGAGTAGTAGTGAGTTTTTAACCGGGATTTGAAAACCGAGAGGGAGGGGGCCTGTTTGATGAGCAGCGGTAACTCGTTCCAGAGTCTTGGTCCTGCTACAGAGAACGCCCTGTCACCCCTGCGCTTAAGGCGAGTTTCTGGAACTATTAAGAGTACCTGATCCTCTGACCTCATAAATAGCTCAGAAACCACTCAGTGGATATTTTTTCTGCTCACAGAGTGTAATTATATGGCTATACTTTACAAACTGTTGCCCTGGATGAAACATTTGAGATCAAATTCGATTTTTTATTTGTTGTTTTAGACGGAATCGTCTCGTGTTAGCTTCCGTTTTATTTCCGTGTTTATTTTAGCAAATAGCTAATAAACCACTCGACTAATAAACCACTAACCCTTGTGCTATAATGCCAGCTACAATTTTTAGCAAACAAATAATTGTTTTTACCGTGTTAATCTTCTTAAAAGCCTTGCTGTTCTCCTCTGGCAGACATTTGCAACAAAGCTAAACACTCGGTCCACATTTCCGGGTTGACTCAGCGGTGACGCATCACGTCAGCGGTAGATGACGCGTTACGTCTGCGGTGACGTAGGTGCAACCTATATTCCGGTGCAACCTGTTTATGTTTTTTTCCAATTTTTGGGCAATGATTGGACAATGCGACCTATATTCAGGTGCGACCTATAGTCCGAAAAATACGGTACCTGTCACAAGGACTGAATGAACAACATGACACAGGAAGGCAAGTTCGGTGCTTTGATTTACAGTGAATAAATCACAGGAAGTTATCAGAACCCTGGAGAGCAAGGAGAAGGGTCATTGCTGAGCTCAGAAGAGATGGTTTTAATTAAACTGTCTTCTGGTTTTTACTGGTCAGTGCGTGATGTTGGAGAATCACTGGTTCCAATAATCCTGTGAGAGCAATGGCTGTCCAGAGTGGGAAGTAGTCACTGGTTGGCGAGTGGTCAGAGGGCAAGGATGACAGCTGAGGAGGTCACGAGAAGATTTCCAGAATTTCACAAGAAGTCCAACAACTGGTGGGCCGACTCCAAAAAATTAATCAATCGTAGATCTAAATGAATAACTTTTAAAAGTTTTATTAAATCTTTAATCTGTTCATCAGATCATGACTTTTTTGAAACAAAATTTTTTTGCTCCACTTCATCTTTTTGCTGTAAAAGTTAAAATATAGTTCTTTACACAAGTTATTCCCACAAAACTGTTGTATCAGTTTGCTTTTTGTTGGTTTTACAATAAAAACTGTTACCTGGTTAACTTTTAACGTCCAACTAACCTTCTTTATTTCAGCTCATTTTATTACATTCAGCTCTAAATTGAAAATTACTATTTCAACCTAATTAAAGTCGTGCTGTGAGGATCTGTGATGTTTGTGTGTACTTGTGGTTATTTTTTTGAACTGAGTCTGTCCGTCCTGGGGTTCCAGTTTCCCCTGTGTCTCCTCCTCATGTAGTCCAGCTCCTGCCTCTGCCACCTGTTGTCCTTCCCCAGGTGTTTGTGATTATCCCCTCGTTAATGTCCATATATATTCTGCGTCTCCTTGTTGTTTCTGTCCTTGGATTGTCCTGTACGGTGTCTTGCTCCTGTCTCCCTCCATGTCTTCTCATCATTTGTGTATGTTTTGCTGATACATCAGCCCTTTTTAAAAACTATTCATAAATATTCCTTATTTTAGTCTCGAGTTCTTGAGTCCTGACTGCAACCAGGGTTCAACATGACACATGCAGATTCATATTGTCAGTAATTATGAATCAGACTCAGAATAAATCCTTTATTATTATTGCACAGAAGCACAACAAAATTAAGAATGTTCAAATTTTGGACCGAGAACACAGATGGTTTGAGAGGGGGGTAAAGGAAGCTTTGTATGTTAAGAGAGAAAAACCTTCTCTTAACAGAGGAGGAGGTCTGAGATTTCAGCTTTCTAAGACCTATAACTCAGTTTTGGATTTCATTCCGAAACGTTTTACACCGGATGGGAGCAGGGATGCCTTGTCTGTAAATTAGACTAACAAAGTTCTCTGAGTAGCCTCTGTTGTTGTTTGGGAGGTGTTGTTTGTCAATTTACATACAGTTTTGTGTCTTCTAACAGAGACCTCAAGGGAACCTCCTACTGTTTAAGGTGTGATCTTTCAATTTACATGTATGTGTTACAAACCCCCCTTTGTTAAGCTGGGATGTGTCGTTTTGTCAATTTAAATAGAATGGGCATGTTAGTTAATTTGTGGTGTTATTTCAGCTTCCAATTTCATATGTTGGTGCGTGACTTGTAAGCCTGTATAAAACTTCTCGTTCTCACAGCTTCCATTCAGAATTGAAAAAGACTTCTGGACAGAAGTCGAAACGTTTTCTGCAACAAATAAAGTCCAGTTGATCCTGTATTGAATGCCTTTTTTGATTTCATCATGTCCTGGACGACTGAGAATCTTCACCAGCACAACAAAATTACATTTCAGTACAGCCGTCCAAAGAAAACATGGTAGACGCCGGGAATACCTGAGGCTGCAGCCTCATGTGAAGCGCTGCCCTTTTCATTTTGATAAGGAAAAGGGAAAACATGAGGAACGGGGAGGTATAAAAAAATAAAGAAAAAGCAATATACTGTACTGGTGAGATAAAAACATACAAAGGTTCACAGGATAAAGAGCAGAGCAGGGAAGGAGCAGGAGGGAAAAGTGTCCGCCTTCGCCAATAGCAAGATGGGAAAAAAAAGATAATTTGTTAAAATATGTTTATTACAGAATAATGTTAGATTGCATTCACATATAATCAAATAAATGTGTTAAAACACTGAAATGTGACAAAGTTGTGAAGTGGAATTCAAGACAAGATTTTATGTCAATCACGTGAAACATTTAACATAGACTTTTATCTGAAAATGAAAATATTTTAAAAGCAAAGAAGACATTAAAAAAGATAACATTTTATCTATCTATCTATCTATCTATCTATCTATCTATCTATCTATCTATCTATCTATCTATCTATCTATCTATCTATCGTGGTATACAGATACACACACATAATACTTTATTTGATTTAATCTACAGGCTTGCATCTTAATGAGGAGAGAATATTACCCAGAATACACGGCGGTGGCGAGGGACTGTCTGGCACCTTGAGTCGCTGACATGTTTGTCCTCTCTCGGTCTTCAGAGGAAGAGGAACAAGGACGAGGGCAGTGGACAGGGCCACTGTGCAGGGACGGTCTCACCCAGCAGGAGCATGCTGCTAAAGGCTGAGTTAGACTTTCGCTTTGGTCCGCAGGCTGGAGCGCGCGCGCCGCGCGTGCACTCAGCCGTGCGGCGAAATGCATTCATAGTGTCGCCTCTGTGTTTATGGTTGACGCACGGCGGCGCATGGCAAAGTGCTGTTCTTTTACGGACCAGCAGGAGGCAGTACCCTCTAAAACCTGTGCATATGTTGCAAGAAAGGCGTAGAAGAAGAAATCTACCGTAGAAGAAGAACTGTTTGAAATCACACAACAAAAACAAATAGCTTTCCGCTCGCATGCTGAACTGTTGTCTTTATTTGCGGCTTTAATGCATGGAGTCAGCGGAGGAGAAAGCGATTACGTGACTTTTGGCGAAAAAACAAAAGAAAAGTCCGACTCCAGATCAGGAACAAAGGAGAATTTAATACATTTTGTGTCACAAAACATTCCTCCATGCATCGCGACTCCGTCTCTACGACCACAGCGGCGCAAACAGCTGCAAGCTCCGGCGTGAAGAGGGTGAAGGCTGTCGGGTGAGGTCCTGTCAATCAAGTCGTAGCGCCCACCGCGCGCGCAGAGGCTTGCGGAGTTTCAAAATTTCAGAGGTGCACGGCACGCGCTAATCCCCTGCGCGGGGCCAACCCGCAGGGGCGGGGACTGTGAAATTGCGTCACTTTTGGAGGGCACACCCTCGCACGCTGCGCGACGCGTCAAGTATGAATCTAGCTTAATGAGGGCAAAGCTTCTCACCGTGACGTTTATTCATTTATATTTTTTATTGCTGTCATTAGTAGAGCGAACACTGAAGGAGGTGAAGAAAATCCATGTTAATGTAAATATCTTCATCTTCTGATGTTGAAAATTCAGAAGCAACAGTTCATCTTTTAGGCTCCGCTCCTTGTAATGAAATGCTTCAAGTGTTTCCATGTCTTCCTATTTGTCACAGATCAAATGTAATAAGTTCTTCCAGCAGAAAAGAAGCATTTTGTGACCGTTTTCTGTGTGAATTTTAGTTTATGAAAAAACTGAAAGCTTTGTTTTCCTGCTGGCTAATGTTTGGCATCAGATCTGAGCTCGAGACCAGATTAGAGGAGACATTGTGATTTAAAAAAACAGATAAAAATGCTACAGACTACAGATTTTAGTTAAAGGTGAATAGTGTTCAAAGGCAGATTTTTTTCTTAGAGATGCAAAAGGAATATATAGCTTTTTTATTATTTTAAAACCTTATTTTTTCCAAAACGTTTGCTTTTCATTGACATTGAATACAATTTTCAAAACAATGTGTACAGGAGGTACGCATTGTATGATTAATAAAATAATAATAATAATAATAAAAATATCCAAAAGCTTCATTTTGCTCTCCTTTTCAAACATTTGAACTTGACTAAATTTGAACTCATCTATTACTAAAGACAGGATCTCCTAACACCAGTTATGTGACTGAACAGCAAAATATATTAACAATAAACTAGTGCTCTATTGTGAGCTAACAGTCCCATCAAATGTGCAGAACATAGCTAGCAAGATAACTATATTGTGTTTTATAGTGTGTGGCTGCAGCTTGGCAAAAGAAAGGTCACCATATGTTGCCACATTAAAATCCAAGATGGCCACAAATATACACAGTAGTCCCTCGCTACTTTTTAGACTCGCTCTTTCGCAGTTTTTCGATGATTGTAAATTTTAATATTACTCACGTGATTGGGACAGTACGAGATAAAAAGTTAACAAAAACAAATAAATACTTCGGACAGGTGCCGCCGTTTTGTAGTTTTCTTTCAATAAGCCTACACTGTAACGCCACTCAAAAACAAACTACACTACCCAGAAGCCAACAGTGCTTCCAGCAGCTTTTTTCTGCCGAAATGGAGGTAAACTTTTGCAACACAAATTGACGCTATCTATGAAGCTCACAGAACTGGCAGGAAAGTGGCAAATAATCCTGAAGCTCAATTATCCACATGCACATCAACCTGGACGGGGTGGCGAGCTTTGTCGCTTCAGAGAACCGAGCCCAATCGGAACAGGTCTGCAGAGCCGGTGAGTAAAAATTTTGCAGTACCGGTAGTACATATATGTATGTTGCTAAAATTACGTAGGTTTAAGAAAAAGGTTTGTAGGCTCAATAATCTAGGTAGACAACAACAAAAAGGTTAAATCATGTCATCTGGACCAGTTTCTTTAAGGGAGAAACATTTCGTCTTCCATCCGGAAGACTTCATCAGTCTGCAGCCTGACTGGACCTGACATCAGGCCACAGACAGATGAAGTCTTCCAAATGGAAGACGAAACGTTTCTCCCTTAAAGAAACGGGTCCAGGTGACATGATTTAACCTTTTTTGACGTACATTTGAGTTTAGAACATTGCAAGATTGTGGAAAGGGTTTCTAAAGCCTTAAAATATATATACCATACATTCTGCCGTATAGGTTGCATCAGTCCAAATATGTCTAATAAAGTGTGGGGGGGAACCAAATATGTTGCTTTTCCGCATAAATAGCATCTATTATGCGTCTCTGCTGACGCGTCGTGTTTGTTACAAGTCACCGCTGACAACCCAGAAATGTGGGCCGGTGTTGTGCAAATAATCGAATGGCTGTCAAATGGTGACCGCGGGAGCAACTTTAACAAGAATCTAACTAGAGTAACACTTAAAACAATTATTTGTTTGCTCAAAATTATAGCAAAGTTGTGTCTCAATTTAACTTTCCCTTAATAAATGCACTTTGATGGACAAATCAGCTGCTTTTTGCCTGGGCGGCGCAGCTAAATGCAGCTGATTTGATGTTTGTTCCAGGAGTTCCGGAGCGAGATGAAGATGGCTTGTATGGCAAGCCAGGTGTCTCATTAATAGCCACTTTTACCTATTAATGAGCCACTTGGCTTGCCATATTACTCTGTCGCCCTCTAGAGGCTGAAAATATTAGTGTTCAATCCGATAATTCTCAATCAGGTCATCTGGACAGTTTCTTTTTAGTAGAAACGTTTCACCCTCACTCATTAGTGTTCAATATTTTCCATGTCAGAATTAATTAAATCATCAGATCTCACCTATCGCGGTGGTGTCTGGAACGTAACCCCCGGGATAATCAAGGGAAAACTATATGTCTTCTATCTAAAAAAGCTAAGTCTGGTCCTGGTTACATTGAGTCTGAATGTCCAGAGGACCAGACTTAGCTTTTTTAGATTTTTCTACCTGGATTATTGAGCAGCATCAGGGTATATATGTAGAAGTGGGACGGCCGTGGCGTAGTGGTAATGGCAGTCGTCCCCCGATCGGAAGGTTGGAGGTTTGAATCCCGGTTCCCCACACCATGTGTCGTTGTGTCCCTGGGCAAGACACTTAACCCCAAGTTGCTCCCGGTAGGACTGGATGGCGCCTTGCATGGCAGTCTGCCGCTACTGGTGTATGAATGTGTGTATGAATGGGTGGATGGCTGGTATTGTAAAGCGCTTTGGGCCCCTCATAGGGGGCTGGAAAGCGCTATATAAATAAGCTCCATTTACTATTTACCATATATGTCTTCTAGTTTTTACACAGCTTAAATGTATAGTTTCCTAAAAAACAATTGGGGTGGCCGAAGATTAATCTGGTGGCCTTGGCCACCAGTGGTCACCCCATTGCTCCACCATTGCACCCGTGGGTAAAATTGCTTTCACTCTGCTCTGCCTGGTACAACCATTAAATAAAAACTGCCTCTATTCTTCTACTCAGTGTAACTCCTGCCCACTTGAACATCTTGCAACAAAAACATTCAGATTTACTCCCTGTTCAGTTCCAGTCCAGAAAAACTACCGGTACAAACATTCGCTGTTTAAATCTGTCGGCGTACGACTTGTTTTAACGGCAGCAGTTACTTTATGCCACCCACTGTAACAGCCCCTGCATTCAACGATTTAGGTGTTTTAGCAAAACAAACCAAATTATAAAGCACAACTTTTGTTCCCAGCTTCATCATAAATGCAACAAATGGGCATTAAATAAGCAACACATTAGTTACATAGAAGTTTATGGTTGCTCTATATGTTTAATATGTTTGCTTGGGGTTATTTTGGTAACTTCTTCCACAGGTGTGATAAAATATAAGTAAAATCAGGGGTGACACTTTGTGTCTTTGTTGCTGTGAAGAAATGCAATAACGACCAACGAGGAGTTCATATCACTGAGAGTTATTGCTTGCAAGCCCCGTGCATCAAAAACAATACACAACTCACTCATCTAATATCTAGTAAAGATAAATATTACTGCAACTCTAACCAGCAGCTGCAGTTTATTTAGACTTGATGCCACATAATCACTGAGGTGTAAAAGCAATAATCCACAATGAATATGACACCTCTGCCTCAGTAACACAAACAAAGAAATTCAATCAAATGGAAACTTCTTTTTACTATTTGTCTAAAGTGATGTAAAAGTGTGTGAAGAATTGGGATTTATTCATGCCGCTTTATTAAAGGTGTGTTTTCTCTGAGCTGCTGCCGTACAACCCACCGCTCTTTGGGTCT
>JBBPBX010002336.1:0-26799 GCA_038048925.1 Garcialebias charrua | reverse complement strand
ATATATACACACACACTGTATATTGCTATATTACTGTACCACTTTCATGCATGTTGGTGCATTTTCATGCTGGTATTCAAAGTACAACAAAATCTAAAGAGTTGATCTAAAACTTTCAGGGTTTTTCCATGTCCTCCATGACAGAATGTTGCATTCAAAAGAATATTCAGCATAAATTAGAACTTTGTATTTCGTAATAGTTATCTTACCGAGCACAGCCATGCACTCCACGCCCGTCTTCCAGTCTCTGTAGTTCTTGTCAAAGTTGTAGAAGAGCCTCCTCATGCAGTCCTTCAGAGCAGCATCCCTCTTCTCCTCAAACCTCTGCAGCTCCGAGAACAGCCGCTCGGACTCCTTCGTGACGTAGCGCTTGCAGCCTTTCTTTGTAGACTTCACGTCGTACTCCTCGGGGATGCTCCTCTCCGAGACGCTGTCGGGAACTTCCATCTGAAAGCGATTTCGCCCAGTTCCCCAGAAGGCCATGCTCTTGCAGCCAAGTCGCTTCTTCTGCCGCTCCAGGTAATCCTGCAGCTCTCGCTCACAGCTCTTGACTCCTGCGAGGGCCTGGTCGTACTCGGGGTCAAACCCCGCTTTAGGGGTTATGACACCGGTAGAGCGGGCTTTCTGGTGATCGAACGCCGTCTCCCAGCGCTTGAGTTCTGCTGCGAGATCGGGAAAGAGGCCGTTCTTTTCCGTCTTCAGACTGACGACCTGAAGGAGCAGCGTGGAACGAAACTCATCCGAAACTGGAGCGACGACAGAAACGATCTCCTGCATCGTTTTGAAACCTTCCAACGCAGACAGGAAGTCCGTTATCTTGCGTTTGCTGTAAGTGACGTCCTCGTAGAGAACTGCTCTGCTGTCGGGGTGGTCCTGGCCCTTAAGCGGAGTCCCAATGCTGTGGATTTTACTCAGTAGACGCTCCAGGTCTGGAAGCTTCTTCAGCAGGTCCGAGACTTCGGCTGCTTGAGCCTGAGCTCCCATTAGGTCCTCCACTGCGTCCAGTCTGTCCTTGATGGATGTGGGGTTACACAGCGGAGCGCAGACCCACTGCTTCAGGAGCCTCTTTCCAAACGGGGTAGAGCAAGTGTCCAAACGCTCCAGCAGAGTCCCGTCTGTTCCTCCGGAGCCATTCTGAAAGATTTCCAAGTTCGCCAGAGTCACTCCATCCAGGACCATGCGCTGACGAGTCTGAGCAAACGAGCTCGTGGATCCGGCAGCTTTCTCCATCTCAACATCAACAGGGACATATTCTTCAAAGTTGGCCATAGAAAGCAACTCTTTGTCTATGAGACATTTCTTCAGGTAAAATACGCATCCACCGAAAGCAGACAGCGCCAGTTCACACCCTTCTTTAGGAGTCAAGGACAGCGAGTCGGTCTCAGAGGTCATCTTCTTCAGAAGAGCAGGGAGACGACTGTTCCCAGCGCCCTGCTCCTCTCCAGAGATCTCTTGAAAGTAGTTCTCTTCTGAAAGGCTCTTGAGAGTCTTCTGCGCATCCCAGAACTGTGTTCCTGCACTAAGTCCTTCCTGCAGAGCAGAGGACAGAGACGCCTTGAGTATCTTCCGCGTTTCGACAGATGGGTTGCCTTTTTCAAAAAGGACCTCGGCAGGAGAAAAGTGTGAGATCAGAGTGCGCAGGCGCGAGCAGTGACGATCGTCCGAGAACTGACCGATGTGGAAACGTCCCACGGAAGTGTCCACAAAGCAGACGCCGTAGGTGCGGTATCGACCAGAGCTCTCGTCTTCGGCCTTTTCTTTCAAACTCAGGAGGAATTTGCTTTGACTCTCCGAAGGAGCTCCGTCCAGCACGCTGTAGGTTTGAGTACCGCGCGTGATGATCCGGCACACTTCTCTTTTCACCACGCGGTCAAACTTTGTGGGTTTTGCCATGGTCTTGCAGCGAGCTTCCATCATCTCCGGGGTCTCCGTCTGCTCTACGCGGGCCACCTTGTAGCCTTTCATAACCAGCACGTTGGAAAAACGTGCAAAGCCGATCTCTGGGAAGCCCGAGTGCGCCCACGTCCCCTTCATGAAAGTCAGGGCCAGCTCATTAACCCCAACAACAGCATCCATGTGGTAGAGCTCATAAAACTTTCCTACCTTGTAGAAAATCACAGTGTCGAGCATCTCGGATTTCATTTGCCACCACCGACGCATACCGGGAGTGACTCTGTTCAGAAAGTCTTCAGGAACGTACAGCGTGGAGGGATCGTAGTCGTCGTCCGTCTGTCGGCGCCGTTTTCTGTCTTTCCTCTTGCCATCCTGCAACCACTCCAGCTTCTCGTGATCCCAAATCGTTGCACCTCCGGCGGCCCCCGACCCATCCGTCTGCCTCTCGGAGTCGTCGGGGGCAGAGAAAGCTAACAAACGGGACTTTGTGTCGGCTGCGACTGCAGCTCGTCCCGGTGTGGCAGACTGGACAGCGGGCTTCTTCGCTTTTGCGTTCACAGATTTTGCTGCAGGACGTTTCCGCTTCACGGGCTTGACCGGGCTGTCAGCTTCGGACTCTTGGCTGCTCGCCTTCTCCTCCTCGTCGCTGT
Source organism: Garcialebias charrua (assembly GCA_038048925.1). Classification (NCBI taxonomy): domain Eukaryota; kingdom Metazoa; phylum Chordata; class Actinopteri; order Cyprinodontiformes; family Rivulidae; genus Garcialebias; species Garcialebias charrua. The sequence continues at coordinate 24,256 of JBBPBX010002336.1, read as the reverse complement.
TCACCGCCCTTTCTTCGTCCTCATCCTCACTGCTCGATGCAGCTTGCTGTGGTTTGAACTCCTCGTCTGATGCGTCGCTGTCAGAGGCCACTACAATGCGTCGCCGCTTGGCTTTGCTCGCCTTATCCTTTGAAGCACGGGCAAACTGTCGACTTGCTTTAGATGGTTTCACTTCCTCGTTTTTCTTTTCATCTACATCACTGATTTCTTCATCCATCACTGATGATTGGTCAAGCTGAAAAGTAAAACAAAGATTTTACAAAGTGTAATTTCCATTAGTGACCCAGTCAAACAGCATAATCTGTGTCATTACTGATGATAAAGAAAACATATTATGTACCACCATTTCTTCATCTTCTTCTTCCTCATCAGATGGATCCATGCAGAGCGGTATTTTCAACCTTTTTTCAGGACTGTCAAAAATAAGTCCATCAGCAAGCTCCATCGCGTGGCGAATTACACGTTGGCCACTGAAGAACACCCCGCCAGGTTTAACATCACTACTGTCAGAGCCTGCAGACCAAACAACATGATCGATATCAGGAAAACAGACTAATAATCATCAGAATTTGTTATAAAGTTATGATTATGACTAATAACTCTCTCCAACCTTGATACTCTCTGATATATTTGGTGCTAACCCATCCTCTTGTAGGGGGTTCATCAAAAAAATGCACATGAATGCGTTGATCCCGACCACTCCGCCTCATCTGCTGACCAGTCAGAGGTTGGGGTACAACCATGCACGGCCACCAGGGGTGTCCTTCCAGTTTTGCCCAGACAAGGACACCAGCACTAAAACATGTGGAGTTGCTAAAAACAGGGGGGAATGGCGTTATATGCAGTGAGAGGCAAAAACTTACAAACCTTAAGTAATTATATCTTATGTACCGTACAGTTCTTGAGTTAAGCAGCTCAGCACTGATTTAATATGTTCACTCGACACTTTGGCTCATTGATACAATTGATTAACTCAGGAGAAATTAAATGATTCAGCAACTTATTAGAATTATGTTATTAGTGGTCCTTCGCAAACCTTTGACTGTCCAGACCAGGGGTCTGCAACCTTTACAATCAAAACAGCCATTTCTGCCCTTTCGTTCACTAAATTAAACGTGTCAAGAGCCACAAAACCTGCTACAACTGTCATCATCAACTGGTGGCCCATGGGCCATTTAAAGTTTGCTAGAGGGGCTTTTCTGGCCAGTAGGTGTAAAATTATAAAACTAAAAACATCTAATGATTGTTAACAATTATTGATATTTTTACATTTTGAGACAAGAAAATATTGGATTCCATCCATCTTTCATCCATCTGTCCAACGTCTTGTATTTTGCCAATAAAAAATAAATAAAATAATAAAACAGTGAATTGTGCAGACAAATGTGCTTTTTATAAAATTGTGGAGTACCAGTACCTTATTTTTTGGACTATGAGGCACATTTAAAATCCTTTAATTTTCTCAAAAATTGACAGTGAGCCTTCTGTATTAATTCTGGTTGTGCTTACTGACCTCAAATCGATTGTATGTGGTTACTGTATTATGAATGAGTTGGATAAAGTTTGACTTATTATTTGACTGTTTTGTTTTGATAATGCGCCTTATAATCCCAAAAATATGGTAATTGCGTATCCTACTTTGAAGAATAAAGCATAAAGTTAAAGTGAGTATAATTTACTTTGTGTATTAGTACAAGTATCCACATATTTGCAAAGGAGTTGACAGGAAAACTGTTAAAGGAGAAATGAAAAGTGTTTTTAAGCTAATAGTAGTCTAATGAAAAGCATAAAATAAGCTTGTTGAGAAATTTTCACAAGTCAAAAATGTCATCCTAACTCAAATTTAGACTTTGCAAAGTGAAAAAATTCTCATCTGGTGTTTTTGACCCCCCTCCCCCTGCCTGCTCTCCGTCCCCTGAATATGACATAGGCAGTGCAATGGTCGTCCCTCATACAGTAATATTAGTGTGTGTATCTAGTTGTGGACAAAAAGGTTTCAGTGTGTAGCAATTAGGGATGCAGCAAAAAAAATCTATTTTTTAAAGAATCAAGATTCTTAGTCCTGGCGATTCAGAATCGATTCTAAAAGCCCCAAAATCGATTTTAAAACTTTTTTTAAATTTTATATTGTATTTTTACCGCTCCTGTGCATTCGGCCGCTGTAGAATTTTGGCCGTGTAGGGCCACCGTAGTTAGTTAGCCAGGCAGCTCCCAATGGAGCCTGCTAGCAAGGAGGGAGACAGCATGTTTCAACTTGCTCCTTCATCTTTAAAAATCATTTTAGATCCTACTATGTTCTGGGGAAGACAGAGCTTAACAAGACATTGGTAACTGTTTCAGGACATTTTCAACACCCCCACTTCCACGTTAGCATACGGCGCTAGCATGCTAACGTTAGCATACGGCGCTAGCATGCTAACGTTAGCATGCGGCGGCTAACGCACGGCTATTCGTATTTCCAGGATAGAAATGCCCATTAATGCACTAAATCACCAAACTGTTTTTGACAAACTAAAGTGATATCCTTCAGATTCAAAAAAGTCTTCTGCTTCCATTTTAAATGACAGACAAGAGGACAGTAATGATGGGTTTATAGCTTCAGTGTTATTGTAAGATAGCAAAGGAGGTCTTAATTGCGTCATAAAAGTGCGTCCAGAAAATTACTACAGAAATCACTGCACTTCGGCATGTAGCAGGAAAAATGTAAAAAACTATTTCTTTAAGCTACTGACTTGAAAAAAGCATACTAAGTATGTTTATGTGTGTTGTTTACTATATGAAATTCTTGTTATATCGATTTTTTCAGATTTGATTACATTTCTCCTTTAAACTAGTCCGATAATTCTCAATCAGGTCATCTGGACAGTTTATTTTTAGTAGAACCGTTTCACCCTCACTCCAGAGGGCTTCATCAGTCAGAGTAGTTCTAGCACACTGTTCCCCCACCGGAGCACGATTGAGAATTATCGGATTTGATACCTGGATTATTGAGCATGAACTTTCTTGTCTTGAACCACTTTGGCTGTGGCTGCCTGCCTGGGAGGAGTCGACGAGGGACAGGACGGCCTCCAGAAACCATCTTGGCTCCAGCAAACTGGTTGGTCCACTTAAGTTGTTTACGGCTTGGTGGGGGAACAGTGTGCTAGAACTACTCTGACTGATGAAGCCCTCTGGAGTGAGGGTGAAACGTTTCTACTAAAAAGAAACTGTCCAGATGAACTGATTGAGAATTATCGGATTTGATACCTGGACTATTGTTAAACTAGTCATTTTTTGTGGGTACAACATCCTATAAAATTCAGTTTAATGTTAGTTTTGGTCAAAGCTTGAAAGAGCCGCTGCAGAGGGACCAAAGAGCCGCATGTGGCTCCAGAGCCGCAGGTTGCAGACCCTTGGTCCAGACGGAACAAAAATCCCAAAACAACTGCACGGTTGCAATTTTGAAGCAATAAATAGACGTTTAAATTGTTCGTAGTTTACACAAAATGTGGTTTTAATACCAAGACTATAAAATAACAGCCTCAATGAAGCTTAACTTTTTGTGTTCATGGAGGTGGATTTGTGCACATCAGATGATAAAAATTTTGAGTTTTTATTTAAATTAAGCTGCTTTGCTGTTCCTTTATAAGTTATTGTTAAGAAGACAGCTGTCCATTATAATGAATGGTAAACTGTTGCTACAAAATGTGATGCCTAATCTTCAACAAATAAGTCGACTAAAGCAATGCCCCTTTGAAGCAATGCTGTTTTTTAGTTATTAAACAGATAATTATAAATATGAAGAGAAGCATTGCATGGTAGCAGATTCAAAGCTGCAAGGTTTCATAAGAGAACTCGTATGTTTGCTAAAACTCCAGCAATTACACGGCTCCCAACAACTAACCTGTCTTCAGTCGGCTGGGCCTTAATGTCGCCAAAAAGTTTCTTGAAGCCCTTGTTGCTCGAAGTCTTGGGGCTAATTTTCTGTTTAACTTTGCTGGTTTTGGCTGACTCCTGTGTCTGTGTCTGCCTGGCTTCCTCTTTGGGAGACGAGTTGGACCTGTGCACGGAGGAAGGCAGGTCCGCCTCGGCCGGCGAGGGGCTCGGCTTCGGCTTGGACACTGGCGGAGGAGACTTGGTGAAGAACTTGAAAATGGAGCTCTGCTTCGCCATGTCGCTTTAGCTTCAGCTTCCTCTTTTGCTGCGGCGGTTCAAAAATATATTCTGAAACTACGAGCTCCTCTCATTCATTACCTAGCATCCAGCCTGCTCGGTTTATGCTAATCCTGTTCGCGGGGAAACAAAAACGCGCGAGGCGCTGTGGGCGTGGTCAAGAACGTCCTCCATAGACACGAGACGACGCTGCAACGTGGCAACCACGTGACCCAAACAAGCCCTTTGATTCGTTGGTTGTGTTGTTGGCGCGCAAAATTCAGATTTTCTTCCATTTTTTTTTTCTTTTAGCTTTATTTCATCCAGTGATGGGTACACATAATAGGATATAGTTTTATTTGATATTTTATTTTTTTATTTTGTTTTTGGAATAGTATATCAAGTCTATAAGATATTATAATATTCATCAGTTTGTACTTTGTTTGTGTAGAAGATAAGGAGAAATGTAGGGAGGGGAAATTCGCCTGTAATACTGTAGTTTGAATTGTTAGTCTGTTTCTTATTTGTAAAAATAAGTGAGAATTAAAAAAACAGTGTAAATATGTTCTATAGTGTTGAAATTGTTAATTTGTGATGCAAAATCTGTACTTCATGTTCAAATGCAGTGTTTTATTTGCATAAAATAATCTAATTTTGCTTTTTGTTTTTTCTTGATGTTAAACAGTTTTAATAGCTGTTTCTTTGTAACAAGTATAATGTAAAAATAATGCCAGATATTGAAAGTTCTAAATATTCTGGAAAAATGTGCTGAAGCACTTGGCCATAGGACATTTTCTTCATGTTCTAGTGAAAAACAAGTAAAAAATGCCAGGCGGAAATAATAATAATAAATTCATTTTATAACGCACTTTTCATTAGTGAAAATCTCAAAGTGCTACACACATTGAATGCTACACACATTCATATACTGGTGGCAGACTACCATGCAAGGTGCTTTCCAGTCTTACCGGGAGCAACTCAGGGTTAAGTGTCTTGCCCAAGGACACAACAACACATGGTGTGGGGAACTGGGATTCGAACCGCCAACCTTCCGATCGGGGGACGACTGCCATTACCACTACGCCACGGCCGTCCACAAATTTGAGACTTAGATGTAAAAGGGTTAATGAGACATTTTGCGGACTGAAAACCAGGATTCATCATGACTAATTATGAAATGTATAGAGTTAGAGATCTATTAAATGATAAAGCAATGTATTTGTTGTACAATACTGTACAATAATAATCCCGCATTTAATTTATTGTGTTGATGTTTGCGGTACAGCGTGCAAAACTGTAACTAAGCCAATTTTTATTTTACAGAAAAGAGCTATAAGGATCATCACTAAAACATTATTACCATCCATCAAATGTTTTGTTTTGCAAATTGAAATTACTGAAATGTTATGATTTTGTTGACTATAATATTCTTTTAATATTGTACAAAGCTCAGAACTTTCACATTACCCTCAAATATCCAAACGTTTTTTGTAAAAAGGAAAAGTACTTACAATCTTAAGGGTATAAACAAACGAACCGCCCCTCATAGAATGACTAGATGGGACTTCATAGGCAAAGTGGGCGGTTCGTTCGAACCGGGCGAACCGCCCCTGGCTACGCGCATGGCTATTGCTATCTGATGCTATCTGCGATTCGCGAGTGAACGGATCCACCGAGGCGAAAAACTAATTTATACAGCTGGAGCTGCAGGGGGTGGGGCTTTAGACCGCGTGACGAAATGCGGTCACATTTAAACCACGCCTAAAAAATCCTGAAACAGAAATATCTTTAAACAAAGTTTGATCTATAACTCCAAAATTAATTGAGCTACAATTTTGAGACTTTACTCATTTATAAGATTACAATTATGACATTTATAATGTTTATTGAAGAAAATATTGAAATTCACTTTACACGGTTTTTAATGATCTGGATGTAAATATGTTGTTTTCAGTGACCATAAGGTTGTCTCTTTTAATATTTCCTGTTATTTAGAGACTTTTTCTCAGGTTACCTGTAAGCGCAGACGCTTTATCAACAATTCTGTAGTTGATGAGTTTTCTTCCCTTTATTCATTTACTCCTCCTGATGACGATGTTGATGTGGAGCTTCTGGTTGACTCTTTTAGTGATCACTGCCTTACTATTCTTGACAGTATTGCTCCTTCATGAACTTGGAGATATATTGGATTTCAAGTCCATCACTTTCTTCAAGGACCTCATTAATTGGAAAAATGAAAGTCTCTACTTGTTCATTGGAGATATTACCCCCCTCTTTGCTTGTCCAGACTCTAACTTGTATTGGCCCAACAGTATTGATGATAATTAACAACTCCCTGAACAAAGGGTTCGTCCCATCCTATTTTAAAACAGCAGAAGTGACCCCTCTCTTGAAGAAGCCTAATCTTGATTCTAGCTCCCTTTCAAATTTCCGTCCCATCTCTAAACTGCCTTTTTTTTAGTAAAGTACTTTGGCGCTACCGGTGTATGAATGTGTGTATGAATGGGTGGATGGTTGGTATTGTAAAGTGCTTTGGGGCCCTAGGGGGCTGGAAAGAGCTATATAAATAAGCTCCATTTACCATTTTACTTGAAAAAGTTGTAGAAACCCAACTCAAATCCTGGTTCTGTCAGTTACAGATTTCTGATCCACTTCAGTCTGGTTTTCTAAAACACCATTCCACTGAAACTGCTCTCTTAAAAGTTCACAACGATCTGTTGATGTCTGCTGATGATGGAAAATGCTCTGTGTTGGTCCTGTTGGATCTTAGTGCTGCCTTTGATACTGTTGACCACACCATCTTATTAAACAGGCTGCAAGTTCTGGCTGGTATTTCTGGCTCAGCTTTGGACTAGCTCACATCATACTTCTCTCACAGAACTTTCTGCATCAAGACAGACAGGTTCTCCTCTGACTATGCCCCCTTAAATTGTGGGGTGCCTCAAGGTTCAGTTCTGGGTCCACTTTTGTTTTCCTTTTACAGTATATTATCCCACTTGCCAGCATTATTCAACCATTTTCTGATATTTCTTACCATATTTATGCAGATGATATTCAGTTGTATTTTTCGTCTAAACCACACCAGCTGGACATGTTATTGTCCAATGCTTGTCCCGTATAAGTGACTGGCTTGCCAGTAACTTTTTGGTTTTAAACACAAGTAAGACAGAGACTTTGATTTCTGCTCCTTCACTCAAAAATCAATCAGATAATTACCTCTTTCTGCCCAGCAGCCAAAGCAAACGTAAAAAATCTTAGGAGTCACATTTGAATCATCATTGGGTTTTGAGTCTCACATTAGGACTATTTCCCGTTCTTGTTTCTTTCATTTAAGAAACATTTTCCAAAATACGACCTATGGTCTCCAGAGTTGACCTAGAGAAAATTATTCATGCTTTTGTATCATCGCATCTGGACTACTGTAATGCCCTTTTTATTTGCCTGGACAAGTCTTCTGTATCACGCCTACAAGTGATTCAGAATGCAGCTGCCAGACTTCTCACTAGATCCAGTAAATACTGCCACATCACTCCAGTTCTGTCTTCACTTCACTGGCTCCCAGTTGAGATTAGAATCCGTTTTAAAGTCCTTGTGCTCACATATAGAGCTTTAAATGGCTCCTATCTTTGTCAGCTTTTAACTAAATACTCTGCTGTCCATGGCCTTCGATCACAGACCCAGAACTTCTTAGATGTTCCACGTACGCGGTTGAAAACTAAAGGGGACAGGGCCTTTCAGTCAGTGGCCCCCAGGCTGTGGAACAGTTTGCCCCTGCAGCTTCGTTTTGCTGACTCTGTTGAGGTTTTTAAAAAACAACTGAATTTTTTTTATTGATTTATATTTGTATTTTTTATGCTTGTTTTATTCTTTGTATACTTTTATCGTTGATTTTTTTTGTACAGCGCTTTGTGATTTTATGTCTGTGATAAGCGCTCTAGAAATAAACTTTACTTACTGGTACTTATCAATGCTGCTGATCTCATGCTGCTGATTATCTCATGCTGTATTCATACCCATTTGCTAACTACAGACTCATGCTCATGTTGCTACCCCATATTGTTGGAGATTATTAGTGTTTAGCATTTATCTTAATATATATCTTAGATCCTTATTTACTGTTACTTTTTATACTTTATACTGTATTTAGCTATTTCTGTGATGGACTTGCGATCTGTCCAGGGTGTGCCCCGCCCCGGCGACCCCCGTGACCCAGAATGGAAGAAGTGGGTGAAAGATAATGGATGGATGGATTTTGCGATTTTGCTAACTGGGTCCCTGTGTACATAATTTTTTTCCACTTCATGTATCACATGTGTTGGAAATGACGTGTCAACAACAGCTTTCAAAACCAGACCATATGAAGCTACTACATAACTGAAACTTTTCTAAAGTCAGTAGAGTGTGTGCAAGAGATACAGATTGCGTAATTTGACTGTAACATCGCGGATTGCCAGATGCTGTATACAGTACTATATTTGTGTTTTTCTGTGACTTTGCAGAATACTATCTCTTTCCAAAGAATTATTAAGGTAGAAATAATTTTCATTTTACAACGAGAGGGGGGTGCACCGGTCCTGGAGATACTACGGTTTTTGTGCAATACTGTAGATCACATATGTCAGAGTGGCGGCCCGCGGGCCAGATCCGGCCCGCGAAGCAATTATTTATGGCCCCCTGGATGATATTTAATAACTATTAGAGCCGGCCCGCAAGCCACAGAACACCGGCAGCCGGCTCTCAGCTGTTAACAAGGTGAAATGTCCTCTGCTAAGCTTCATTTTAACTCCGGCAGAAGCGGTGGAGGTGACATGTCCGCTGCTCAGCTTCATTCTAACTCCGGCAGAAGTGGTGGAGGTGGGGGGTGGGAGGAGTGACGATATTCCAATGCGCAGCAACGCTTTCCTCAGCCCTCCCCATCTTGTATGCTCACAGACATAGTCTCGCGAGTTTTGGGTGCGGTGACTCACGAGACTTTAGGACAGCAGTGGAGCTATCTGTGCGCAGTAAACATGGATGCAAAACTAGCGAACAAGCAAACGAAAACTTATTATTTTCACACAGAATGGGAGGAGGATTATTTTTTTGTTTATTCTAATTCGAAGTCGATTTGCCTCATCTGTAATTTGAGCGTTGCCTTGCCCAAAAAGTGTAACTTGGAGCGGCATTTCAAGACAATGCACAACTGATTTGAGACAGATTTCCCTCCTAAATGTTCTTTACGGACTCAGAAAGTGCCGGAGCTAAAACACAAGCTTGCAGCCCAGGCAGCAATTGATCTTCACTCGGCCCAGCACAAAAGGTAAAGCTTATGTTATTCATCTGGATTATTGAGCATAAATCAGGGTGTTATTCTGTGTTATTCACCTGGATTATTGAGCATGCATCAGGGTGTTATTCTATATGCTGGTGTGAAGATTCTCAGTCGTCCAGGACATGATAAATCAAAAAGGCGTTCAATTCAAGATCAACTGGACTTTATTTGTAACAGAAGACGTTTCGCTTCTCATCCGAAAAGCTTTATCAATTCAATGAACCAGACTGTGTGTGTGTGTGGATTTATAACAGGAGTCACGGCCTGTGTTATTCACCTGGATTATTGATCATAAATCAGGATGGTATTCTGCATTATTCACATGAATTATTGATCATAAGCGTTTATTGAGGCTTTATTTAACATTTTATTTAATTCATTTATTCATTCATTTAAAAGAGACAAAATAAAACAAATTCATCAAAAAAAAAACATTGAATGAAAAGAGTGCAGAAAGAAGAAAAAAACTTATATCACCTCCTTATATGGTAAATGGAGCTTATTTATATAGCGCTTTCCAGCCCCCAGTGAGGAGCCCCAAAGCGCTTTACAATACCAGCCATCCATCCACCCATTCATTCAGACATTCATACACCGGTAGTGGTAGCCTGCCTTGCAAGGCGCCATCCAGACCTACCGGGAGCAACTTGGGGTTAAGTGTCTTGCCCAGGGACACAACGACACATGGTGGGCGAATGCGGGATTCGAACCTCCAACCTTCCGATCAGGGGTCGACTGCCATTACCACTACACCACGGCCGCCCATAATAAACTTTGAACCAGTCCGGCCCTTGGCTTGTAGCAAATTTGTTTTTTTTGGCCCTCTGTGTATTTGACTTTGACATATGTTGCCTGACTGCAGTATCGCATGTACTTGCAGTCAGATAGAGTCGTTGTAAGAATCTGAGGCTATGACTGACTCGCATCTGCAGTACGGATTCATTCTAGTGCGTTTTGATTGTATTATTAATCAGTTTTCATTTCACATCGAAAAGGGGGTGCACCGGTCCTGGAGATACTGCAATACCAGGTCGATGCGTGGAGTGGACGGAGCAAGCCCCTATTCCATCTCCCTGTTCCAAAAATCAATTTAATATATGGTCCCCGGGTAGGGGACGTATCAGATATTAAACTGATAAGAACAGATACTACACTTGATCTTAGCCAAAAGGCCGAGAAGCGATAACTTGAAGTTCGCGCAGGCCACCAAGTCATTCTACCAACACACACTTTCACTCACGGTTCAGAAACTAAACATTACATTTTGCGCTTTAACAACAGATTTCTCTTTTAATTTCATTGATAATGATACAAGATTAACAGATAGTATATTTATAAGTTGTTCTGATTATTTCAAATAAAACTAATGTTCACAAAGTACAGCCGCTTGTCTACTTCCGGGGCACGTGACACAGCTTTGGGCCAATAGGAAAACCGAGAAGCACAAACAACTAAAATAATCAAACCTTCTTCACAAAGACGTTTAAATAACTATAATACATTTATACAGATATTTATTTGATATTTCACGTGCACTTTATGAGTCAACTAAAACTCGTAGTCTCGACAAAAGTAAATGTTTGTTTACGATAGAAACAAAACAGCAGAATTTTTTTAGCGCCTCTTGGAGGAGAGGAAGATGAACTGCAGCCCTTCATGTTTTCCAACCCCAACGATAAAAAGAATCCCCCGGTAACATTCACTAATGATTTGTTTTTATCATTGCTTTCTTTCTTTAATATTCAAGAAGTTCTCATAAATATTAATTTTATGTGCTCTAAATGCTTTTTTCTTTACTTGATAACTTTATGTTGACTTGTCCACCATCATTTCGTTTATTCAAAAACAAAAGAAACAAAACAGAACAAATTTGAAAAAAAAAAAAAAAAAAACATTGAATGAGAATGGTGTAGAAAAGAAAGATGAAGAAAATTCTGATAATATCTGCCTCTTATTTAGAAATATATAAAATAACTACAAACAAACAACACTGAACAATCTCCAAATTAAAAAACATTAGATATCCTTCACATGGCACCATACTTTCCCATCAGTTTTAACTTAATCATCTTTTTAAACATATAAATTGTTTTAGATTTTTTTTATGGTGATATCAAGGCAACTCCACAATCCTATCCCCTGAATTACAACACAGCTCCTTCACACTACTGTAGTTCTAAATGGAGGTTTTACAAACATTTCCATTCCCTTAAGGTACTAATGACTCTCTTTTTAACAAATTTTAATTGAACATTTAGAGGTAATATTTTTTATGAGCTTTTTACATGACTTATAAAATACTATATTCAACCAAATCATATATTTTAATAATTTCAAATGATGAAATAATATATTTGTTGGGTGACCATAGCACTTCCTATTAATAATTCTTATAGCTCTTTTTTGTAAAAATAAAAACAGGGGTTGTAATTGTTTTGCATGCTTTTCTCCAAACTTCAATACAATATATTAAATATGGAACAATTATTACATTATACAATATATATAAAGCTTTGTCATTCAAAAACCATTTTACTTTATACAGTAATGCAAATAATTTTGCTATATTTTATTCTTATTCACCATGATATTATCTTCATTTAATTTCATTTCCCATTCTGTAGCTTTCAGAATGACCCCCCTCCCCCCATACATAATTCATCAACATATCAGCTTTACTGAACATCAGCTTCTTCCTTCTTGTTACTCCCCAGTTTGATGCCTTTTGTAGATTTATCCATATCACTACCATTTGTTGCATTTTTTTTTACATGTAGCTGTCCATTATAGTGAATGGTAAACTATGGCTTGCTACAAAATGTGACGCCTTGGGCTAATCTTTAACAAATAAGTCGACAAAAGCAATGCCCCTTTGAAGCAATGCTGTTTTTTAGTTATTAAACAACAGTTCGCTAATTATGAAGACAAGCATTGCATGGTAGCAGATTCAAAGCTGCAAGGTTTCATAAGAGAGAGAACTCGTATGTTTGCAACGCTAACAGTCACAAACTAAAACACTGCTCCCACCAACTAACCTGTCTTCAGTCGGCTGGGCCTTAATGTCGCCAAAAAGTTTCTTGAAGCCCTTGCCGCTCGAAGTCTTGGGGCTAATTTTCTGTTTAACTTTGTTGGTTTTGGCTGACTCCTGTTGCTGCGTCTGCCTAGCTTCCTCTTTGTCTGCCTAGCTTTCCTCAACTGTGGCATTATTGCATGTTCTCAGATCGTGAAGACTCTTTAATTATAATAAATTGTTCAACGCCACCCTGGGAATTTCACCCAGAGAATATTACCTTTTGGGTTAAGGCCCACAGGTTCGGTCGCATAGATTGAAACATCCGGGACAACTTTTACATATAGCAGAATAATTTATCAGAGTCAGAGTCAGAGAGTCTTTATTGTCATTTGCACCGCATGTGGTACATGTGATGAAAACGAGATTATGTACACGGGGTCCCAGTTACATCCAACAACAAATGCAAGAGAAAAACAGTAATAACATCTAGAATTAACTAAGAGAAACATCAACTAGTAATACACTAAGCCCTAATGTAGTGGAAAAAAAAAAACATCATTATAAACAGCAGCACGAACATGAGTCTGTATGAGCAGATGGTCACAGATGAACACAGCAACAAGAAAACAGATCAGTATCAGCACAATGTGATATTTTGCAGTTTTTATTCTCATTATTTATTTATTCATGAGTCTAACCCCAAAAATACACTACATGCGGCTCCGCCCTGCTCCGCTCTGCAGGTCGCAGCTGTGCGAGCCCAGTTTCCACTACCTCCGCTCTGCTCAGGTCCGCATGGATGCGCCGCTCCGAGACGCATGCGCGGGAATTGCGAGATCGCGCGATAAATCAAGTGATAAATAAGTAAGTCAGAACAAAACAATTCATTCGGTGGAAGAAGGAGAACAACTGTAGATACTGCTGCCTTGATATTCTCTCGTAAATGAGCGACAGGACATGGTTTGAGCAACAGGAAGTGATGTATTACATTTCAGAATAAAATACTTTATTTATTTATTTATTTCTTGTATTGCGTTTGTAGGCGTAGTCATAAATGATAGTTTGACAGCATTTTTGTACAAATAAATCCGTATAGAGCTAGGATTAGTCCGCCCGTGGTGATTTTATTTTGTAAAAACGGATGTTGTGCTCGTTCCTTTTCCTGTTGGTGCGACGTAATCTTCAAAAGTTGACTCCGGCACAGCTCCGTCATCCGGCAGAAATAGAAAAATTTCTAATTTTGACGGACTGCCGTCCGCTCTCCGCTGCTCGCCGCCGCCGTGTGGAGCCAGTGTAAATTCTGTCATTGATTATAATGGGTGCGTATTTGCTGCGGAGGTCGGACCGGAGTGGGGCGGAGCCGTAACGCGTGTAGTGTATTTTTGGCGTAACAGCCTCAGGGTAGAAGCTGTTATTAACAGTTTAGTTTAAAACATCCTTAAAATTCAGTATTTATTAACCGCAAAACAATAACTAAGTTTGATACGCTGAGAAGTTTAAACAAAAATAACTTATTTCACCCCAACCGACTAAACAAAACCAAAAAAAAAAACTTTAAACCCTTTAAATAATGAATTACTAATTAATCCAGAAACATACATCATCATCCGACCGGTGTGGCACTTGTGTCACGCCACAGCAAAAGGCAGATGGGCGCGCTGACGTCACACTCCAAGCGCCGCTTCAAGGAGGATGGCTAACGACACACCACAGTCCGTCTTTAAACACCACAGGGATCCCAGACAGAGCCGCCAAGGAAACAGAGCGGACCTCAGAAAGAAAGCAGTCTCCGGAAACAGAGCAGCAGTGGTCCCGATGTGGGGGAGACCTAAAAAGTTATTTAATCACTACAGGGAGTCCTCGACTTACGGCGCCCTCGACATACGGCAACTCGGACTTACGAACAGACCTACGAACGTACAGTTGTACATTAAATACAGCACTGGTATGTGATTTTAGGTGTTTTTAGATGAAAGTGTGTTAGCTAACCGTTTGTAAACAAAGTTCTGTACATGTTTATGAACCAGTATGTATGTTTGTGTTGAAAAACGGGTGTTCGTAGTAGCACTAGCATACATTTTCCGACTTACGAACGAAAATCCGGATTTACAAACGCACGTGCTACGGGTTCCGACTTACGGCAAAATCGACCTACGAACGGTCCTTAGGTCCGGAACTCATCCGTAAGTCGAGGACTCTCTGTACTTTCCGTACAGTTGCAACGACTAGAGCTTTTAATGAGAATTATCTCCTTACCTGCCGGTCCAAACAACCACGTACACATACACACACCCTCGCGGAACGAGGAAGAGGAGAATTGCAGCGCCGGGGCGGTTTACCTACAACAACACCTCCATTTAGAGTTTCTCTCCGATATCAGTTATAGTCCAGAGAGAGACAACACCCACCGTCAAGGAATCAAAAACGGCCAACACCACACTCAGCGATTGGTTGCCTTGTACGGCCCAAAACCCACAGGCCACCAGCCAGCGGGAGCGCGAAGACATGATCTCTGATTTAATGCAGCATCGGCTTATCACGCCCACCACCAACCGGACCTACGCACCTGAGAGCTATTGAGGTATAATTATGCGCATTCCTCTACCACTACACCTCCTCTTGTATCGGTGACCTGACGAGTTATTAAAAACTCATCATATCAGCTCCAAAACAAGCTGATACAGTTGACAAGGATGCGGAAGAACCTCCCAAAAGGAGGTCTCCTGCCGATCTTGGGAGATGGTGCACATTAGAATGTTGTCCAGCAGTGGCACGTTTAGACCGCCGTAGGACCATTGGGGGGGGACAAACACAGTTTCAGAACGTTCAGTGGATACTTTGGTCATCCAGGGGGTGATGGTGTAAACAGAGCCACCCGCTTTTGGTGCCCTCAACACTCTTTATTTCTCAGATCTCCATCGGTCCCTGGTCTTATGAGGCTCCCTAGCAGTAAAGTCACGCAAAAACACCAACTGCCCTTCCTCTAACGGCAGAGGTTTTATGTGGGCGTCCTGGGCATGCCTTCGGCGATCCGCAGCCTGTTTCTGATGTGCTTTAGCCCCCTCAAAGGCAGACGAGCTTGATGCTCCTGAACCCACTCATGGACCGACCCACCAACTGGACTCTCAACTCTACCCAACAGGAAATCTAGGGGCAGTCTGGGTTCCTGACCAAACATTAAAAGAAAAGGTGACGCCCCAGTAGATTGATGAGGAGTCGTATTATAACAATAAAGAACCTGAGGCAAACAGGCATGCCAATCTCTTTTCCGAGACACAAGCAGCGTCCTTCACAGGTTATGCAGTGTCCGGTTGAAGCGCTCACATTGACCATTTCCCTCTGGATGGTAGGGAATGAGCAAGTTCTCAAAATTACGACCCTGGTCGGAATGCAACCGAGCAGGAACACCAAACTTATAAAACCATTCAGACACCAGAACCTTAGCTACAGTGGCAGCTCGCTGATCTCGTGTGGGGACAGCCACAATGTATTTACTAAACATCTGTCAAAACCAAAACCTTTTCCAGACCATCCTGGGTGGGCTCTAAGGTGGTGTAATCAATGGCTAAGATTTTGTTGGGACATGACGCCAGTAAATGCCCCATATGACCACGAGCTCTGGGGTGAACATCCTTTGCTACTTGGCACCTTTCACAAGCCTGGCACCATTGGACCACTTCAGAGGCCATACAAGGCCAGTAACACCGGGATCGTAAGAGTGCCAAAGTTCGCTCCACCCCCTGATGACCATGTTCCTCATGAACTTGGGTAAGAACATCCACAACCTCACCACCATCTGATCTAAATATCTTTCGATCGAGAACTCCCTCTCTCTCTATGAACCGGTCCCACTGACGAAGCAGAACCAATGTGGCGGAAGACAGCTTGGCCCGCTCCTCTATAGCCCCGGGGTATTGGCCTTTCCTCCAAAATAATTAGCATCATCCAGTCACTGGCCGAAAGAAACCTGGCGCTGAGGGGATCGGTTGACACATTACACCAAGCCAACAACAGAAACTTTCTAAAAGAAGTGGAGCTGATGGCTAAATTTGATCCTGTGCTAAAAGATCATGTAAGACGGATAGACAGTGGAGCACAGCATATCACATACTTGGGGAAAACCATACAAAAGAGCTGATAACCTGTTTAAGTGATAAAATACTGGTGACAATGGTGTCAGAAATAAAAGATTCAAAATACTACGCAATAATCCTAGACTGCACCCCAGATGTGAGTCATCAAGAACCGATGTTTGTTGTTGTGCGCACTGTAAATCTTGGTAGAACACCAGAGATAAAGGAACACTTCTTGGGGTTTCTTTTAGCTCCTGCTTCCACTGGTCAATGTTTATCTGCACTAATTCTTCACAAGCTTGAAGAGTTAAATTTCCCCTTTGAAGACTGTTGGGGACAATCCTATGACAACGGTGCAAACATGAAAGGTGCAAATAAAGGAGTTGAGGCAAGACTTTCCAAAATAAATCCACGTGCTTTTTATGTACCCTGTGGTGCCCACAGTTTAAACCTGGTGGTTTCAGATGCCGCTAAGGTGTCTTTAATAATAATAATAATAATAATACATTAAAAAGGGCTGCCAGAGTTGCAATACGTTTTATCAGGTGGGAGAATGATAAAACCATCTGACCGTTGATTGCAGTAATTCACATTATTAGTAGAAACAGAGGGCCCCCATCCAAATTTCCCTTATGCCGGGTTCCCACCAAACGCGTTTCGAGCAGCCGAAGCAGCCGGTTTACATTCAAAGTCTATGTGGCCGCGCATCTTGGAGTGGCAAGGCGTGGAGCGGCAAGGCGTGGAGCGGCAAGGCGTGACGCGGCGCGTTTTCAGCAGTTCAAGCAGCGCTGCAGTGAGCGGCAGTTGTTTTCCGCGCTTGCGGTGCATCAAAGCAGCGGCTGCCGGAGTTCAAGACATTTTTACAGTTGCCACTGTCCGCTCGAGCGTACGATCACACCAGACATAAAAAAAAAAACGTTTTAATCTCAACAAAGACTGTCGGAGCTGCAGTTCGGCTCGTAGAAAACCCACTCAAGTAGTAACGAGGCTCACGAACAGCTGATTTTATCTGCACGGTGTACAACAAACAAAACAAACCCGACTGGAAAAGGAGCCAGACGCTCCTCCCACTGCGCGTCTTCAGACGCGTTCGGTGTGAACAGACATCTGCTGACAAGCATCCAACACAGCGCGTTGAGAGCGTTTTTGATGCTCAAGACGCGTTCGGTGGGAACCCGGCATTAGGGCCCCAAAGAGGCTTGGGCCGGCCCTGCCTCAGGCAGAAGGTTGAGGAGCATCAAGTGTAGAACCACTAGACAGAGGAACAGCTTCTACCCTGAAGTTGTTAGACTCATAAATCCCTAACCAGCATAATCACTGTAAAAAAATCACTGTAATGCCACTTTAATTGGTAATATGTGACTTATCCATGCTGCTGATCTCGTGCTGTATTCATACCCATCTGCTAACTACAGACTCATGCTGTTGTTACCCCATATTGTTCGACATTATTAGTGTTTAGCATATATCTTGGATCCTTATTTACTGTTACTTTTTATACTTTACTATTTCTGTGAAGGACTTGCGATCTGTCCAGGGTGTGCCTTGCCCCTCGCACTGGACATGTCGACCCCCGTGACCCAGAATGGAAGCAGTGGGTGAAAGATAATGGATGGATGGATTTAGCTAATTTTTGATGTAACTGGGTCCCTGTGTACATAATCTTGTTCCACTTCATGTTACACGTGATGGAAATGACATGTGCTAACAACATTTAAAACAGAGTAGTTCAAGGAGACAATATGAAATTCCTACATAAGTGAAAATAATCTACAGTCAAGTTTTTTTACGGTTTTTGTGCAATACCGTAGATATATGTTGCCTGACTGCAGTATCGCATGTAGTCAGATGATGTCGTTGTAAGAATCTGAGGTATTGACTGACTTGCATCTGCAGTACGGATTCATTCTTATGCGTTTTTGATTGTATTATTAAAAAGTTTCCATTTAACATCAAGAGGGGGGGTGCACCGGTCCTGGAGATACTGCAATACCAGGTGGATGCGTGGAGTGGACGGAGCAAGCCCCTATTCCATCTCCCTGTTCCAAAAATCAATTTAATATATGGTCCCCGGGTAGGGGACGTATCAGATATTAAACTGATAAGAACAGATACTACACTTGATCTTAGCCAAAAGGCCGAGAAGCGATAACTTGAAGCTCGCGCAGGCCACGAAGTCATTCTACCAACACACACTTTCACTCACGGTTCAGAAACTAAACATTACATTTTGTGCTTTAACAACAGATTTCTCTTTGAATTTCATTGATAATGATACAAAAATAACAGATAGTATATTTCGAAGTTGTTTTGATTATTTTTAATAAAACTAATGTTCACTAAGTACAGCCGCTGGTCTACTTCCGGGGCACGTGACACAGCTTTGGGCCAATAGGAAAACCGAGAAGAACAAACAACTAAAATAATCAAACCTTCTTCACAAAGACGTTTAAATAACTATAATACATTTATACAGATATTTATTTGATATTTTACGTGCACTTTATGAGTCAACTAAAACTCGTAGGCTCGACATAAGTAAATGTTTACGATAAAAACAAAACAGCAGAATTATTTTAGCGCCTCTTGGAGGAGAGGGAGATGAACTGCAGCCCTTCATTTTTTCCAACCCCAACGATAAAAGAATCCCCCGGTAACATTCACTAATGATTTGTTTTTACCATTGCTTGCTTTCTTTAATATTCAAGAAGTTCTGATGAATATTATTAATTTTATGTGCTCTAAATGCTTTATTTCTTTACTTGATAGCTTTATGTTGACTTGTCCACCATCATTTCGTTTATTCGGAAATAAAAGAAACAAAACAGAACATTTTTTTAAACAAACAAACAAACAAACAAACAAACAAACAAACAAACAAACAAACAAACAAACAAACAAACAAAAAACCCTTGAATGATAATGGTGTAGAAAAGAAAGATGAAGAAAATTCTGATAATATCTGCCTCTTATTTAGAAATATATAAAATAACTACAAACAAACAACACTGAACAATCTCCAAATTATATTATATATAGCCTTCACATGGCACCATACTTTCCCATCAATTTTAACTTAATCATCTTTTTAAACATATAAATTGATATCAAGGCAACTCCACAATCCTATCCCCTGAATTACAAAACAGCTCCTTCACACTAGTTCTAAATGGAGGTTTTACAAACATTTCCATTACCTTAAGGTACAAATGACTCCCTTTTTAACAAATTTTAACTGAACATTTAGGGGTAATATTTTTTTATGATCTTTTTACATGACTTGTAAAATACTATATTCAACCAAATCATATATTTTTTAAATAATTTGAACTGATGAAATAATATATTTGCTGGGTGACCATAGCACCGGTAATAATTCTTATAGCTCTTTTTTGTCAAATAAAAATAGGGTTTGTAATTGTTTTGCATGCTTTTCTTCAAACTTCAATACAATATATTAAATATGAACAATCTTTACATTACCGGTATACGATATATACAAAGCTTTGTCATTCAAAAACCATTTTACTTTATACAGTAATGCAAATAATTTTGCTATATTTTATTCTTATTCACCATGATATTATCTTCATTTAATTTCATTTCCCATTCTGTAGCTTTCAGAATGACCCCCCTCCCCCCATACATAATTCATCAACATATCAGCTTTACTGAACATCAGCTTCTTCCTTCTTGTTACTCCCCAGTTTGATGCCTTTTGTCGATTTATCCAGATCTCTACCATTTGTTGCATTTTTTTTAGTGTCCTATATATTCCAGAATTGTGCCGCTCAAGGTGGCTGCATGTTGTAGTAGTTCTCTTACATTCATTCTGAGATTTTGCTTTTGAAAACTTTTTTTTTTTTTTTTTCTGGATGTAAATCGATTTTTTTTCCTGGATGATTACTTCCTCTGGTCTCAGAGGATGTGCACCACTTTTACTTTTGGACATTTCTTGTGATGTGTAACCATAACAACAAGGTGGTTTTCTAGTAAGGGCAACTGATTAACACATCAAAAGCTGAAATAATACCTCAACTACAGCCCCAAGTCCCAAATGAGTTGAAAAAGAGGTGCCGTGGATGCATTCCTGTCTACCTGGAGGCGGTGCTTGAGTGCCTGACCGCCGAGATCTTGGAGGTGGCGGGAACGGCGGCTCGTGATAATGGGAGGACCAAGATCGTCCCCCGACACTGGCAGTTAAAGCTCCGCTGACATAATCTTTTAACTTTCCATAAAATGGCACAACATATATATATATATTAAGATTGACCTCTGATCGTTTTTGCTAAAACAATGTGAAATTAATGAAAATTCCTCTCCAAAATAGTTTAAAATTAGCGCTGTTTTTTACACGGTAAATTCGGGTTTTTCCGGTCACGTGATTGTGACGTCAGATACAGATCTCTGCTCCAACGGCACATTTAATACAATGGAGAAAGATACAAACGCATCCGTCGAATTTAGCCATTTAAAACTTTAGATTTTAGCGATTTGGCTTCAGTTCGTGAAGAAGTTATTTTGAGTGATAAACAACCAACAGCAAGGTTTCTTTTGTCCGTGTTGCTTTTTTTTTCAGGAGAGGTTTCACATACATGAAGTGAGCACCAGATGTCAGCAAAGCTATCGTGATAACTCTTACAGAGCACTGTAGATTGCTCTGCTTTGCTGACATCTGGTGCTCACTTCATGTATGAAACCTCTCCTGAAAAAAAAAGCAACACGGAAAAAAGATTGTAACAACAGACATAAATACAGGATGTCATTATACTTAGTCTGTGGCTCAGTCTTAGCTTAAAAATAGTTACCAGCTTAGAAATGGAGATGGAGAAATTTAAGAAGGAGAGGTTAAAGGAGAAAGTTATTTATCTTGAGTGTAACCAGAAATGACACTTTCCATCCGACTTCTGCTAAATCCAGGTACGTTTGTAAACAGCTCTTTACCTTGAAGACGACTAGTCTTATAAGGAGATGGTACCAGCCTTTCAGGCGTACAGAATCGTTGCAGGTCCAGTACGTCCGAACCGGTTCTCGTTTACGTGTCAACGTCTCCTGGGATCCGCGTCGGTCATCAGAAAATGCGTCAGCTCCTGGCCTCTGACTTCAAGATAACTTATTCCAGGAAGGAATAAGCAAAGTTTGAGCTTACGCTCGTTCGAAGTGGACTCATAACAACATGTTATTAGTCCTTAACTGGATGACGTGTCCTAAGCGTGTGACTAAACGTCCATCCAGCTCTTTGGGAAAGTTCACATCTCTTGAAGTTCCCAGCAGACTCAGTCTCTTCCAGCTTAGCTTAGAACTTTAAGAAAAACTCGGAGACTTGTCTCTTTTCGATTGGTTCAGAAGAAACAGTCGAGGAGTTCACTTGCTGTTATCACGACCCAAGGTTACAGCCAGCAGCAGAGAAATGTTTAGGAAAAGACAGACTCATAGACTCCAAGAGGAAAAATACTTGGATTAGCGTCTTAACACTTCTCGAACAAATCTGCAAATCACAATAACACATAAAATTCACTCTGACACCATTATATGGTCAAGTAACACAGTAATACTCCATATTAAAAGAATAACAGCATATAACATATATCATGAAAATGACAAAAGTTATTCTTTTGATTACATTAGAATAAAATCAAAGATAGAAATAGTCTCTTTTGGTGACTATGTTCTCAGATTACAACTAATGGAATGATTTGTAGTAAATGTCTTGCTTTACTGAAAGGTCAGTAAAGGTCATCTCTGGAACAGTTCAAAAACCTTAGTTTGACCCTGGGTAGGTCCACTACAATATCATGTTTGCTGGATGGACTTTTGATTACTTTGACTCTTGTGATTGGTGTTAAACCAGTAAAACAATAACATGTCTTCCTGTGGTGTCAGAGACACTCAGTGCAGGACGATGCATGGCTGTTTGGATTTATTTTAGACTAACAGCACCTGCACCAACAGGATGTTTCTCTCCTCAGTTATGTATGCAACTAAAGGAGCAGCCCTCCTATTGGCCAGTCTCTGCTGCAACATTATTAAGTAATGAGAAGAATATATTAATACTGTACATGAAGTTTATGTTTCTGCTCAATATGTACTGGTCACCTAATACCAGCAGAGTGCAGCAAAACACTTTGTGCAAAATGGTTGGAGCAAAATTTCCAGAGTAAAATTGACTCAATTTGAATAAAAATTTACTCTAAAAAAAATACATTTGGTCCCAGTCTAAATAGAGTAAAATTTACTCTCATGGAAGAGTTGAAAATACAGAGTAAAATCTACTCTATTTAGTGCAAACATTTTTAATCAATGCCAAAAGACTTTACTCCAAGTTGTTTAAAAGAAAACATACTCTACCGTATTTTTACTCCAAGTGGAATTTATTCTACATAGAATTGCATTTTATTCTAAGTAGAGATAACTTTTACTCTGACTGAAAAGGAATTTTACACAAAATAGAATTAAATTGTAGTGTCAAAATGTGCTCTTAATAGTATAACATTTTACTCCTAATTTAACTGAATTTTATTCCATATAGTGCGGTTAAACATTAAACTTAATTCTAAAATATAGAATCAAATTTAACTTTATTTCACTCACTATTACTAAAAACTAAATAGATTTGGCAATTTTAACTCAATTTACAGATTTTATTGTCAGTAAAAAAAAATTTTTTAAAATAACGATTATTATTATAGTAAAGCTAGAAGAGAATCACTGCCTTTTTTAAAGAAATTAAATTCAACTAAACTGACTCTATAAGCCAAGCTGGTAATGCAATAAAGTACCCAGTTGCAAAAAATTCTCACAATGTGTGTGCACTGCAATAACTATTATAAAATAAGAGTGGCCCCTACATATGCAAGGCAACCAAAACATCCACCCACGACCAACTTTTGGCGCATGGTGTGTGGGTGATAGAAAGCATCTAATTGAGATGGAAGCTTACGAAGCAGTTGTGTTTTAGTTGAGCGAGACTAAATTTAACACTCAATAAATAAATAATAACTAGAATCCAGGAGGCAGGATGTTTCGTCACTTGTTTCATACAAAGCACAACAAACAGAGCGGTTAAGGTAAATGCAGCAGATTATGTTTAAAAACTGTAATTAAAGTTGTTTTACACCCAGGAGAAATGAAGGAAATTGCTAATTCATTTCCTTATTTAAACGTTCAGATTACGAGGAAAACAGCTGTTGAGCAACTAATTACCAGAACAAATCTTCTGAAGCCAACAAAGACCTTTTACTTCACAACTGACCGTTTGATGTTTCATTAAAAAAAAGGGGTGGCGTCGGATGGGATATGAGTTTGTTAAATCGAACAACTTTAGTTTATGTAAAAATAAAACACTAAGGGACACTCAGAAGAAGAAAAAAGCAGAGAAGTTGTATTTTAAATAGAAACAAATTGGGTTCTGTGGAAAGATTATGAACAATTAACATCCAATCTGTTGCAGATAGCTCTTTAAATTTCCTCAGTTTGGAGTCGATTTCTGCTACTCGCCTGTTTCTTACATGGGTCACACTGTTGCAGGAGTTTTTACCCCCACAAGTTTTTTTTTTCCCCCTAGATTATTGAGCTTAAATACAAAAAATTTGCATATTTTAGTTGCAAAGTTAAGCGAACTCAGACTACTCTTGGTCAAACAAGGTGGCTAAGGCTGTATGGCTAATAAGACAGATATACTAAAAGGTGTTCAAACCTGTTCCAAAGTTTGACTTTTAATTTCAATTT
>JBBPBX010002335.1:68713-91715 GCA_038048925.1 Garcialebias charrua | reverse complement strand
ATAATATAAACATTTGCTAAAAACAAACAAGCAAATAAACAAACAAAGTGGTGGGCAACGCTAATCAAAAAATTAGTTCCACAATTTCTAAAACGCTTATTAATTTTTTTAGGTCCACAATTTCAAAAGCACAAATGTCTTATGAAAATTAGGGGAAGCTAATCTAATCCGCTATTTATATTCGACAATTGGTAGCCGGCAGCGTTATGCAATATTTGCACTACACTGCCAACTGAAAAGTAACTAAAATGATCCTAAAAGGATGAAATTACAAAAATCAAAGGATTTATTTAATACTTTACGTACATATATTCTATTCGGCCACGAAATTAACAAAAAAGAGAATGATCTTTTAATCCCTAAGACCACTTTT
Organism: Garcialebias charrua; assembly: GCA_038048925.1. Classification (NCBI taxonomy): domain Eukaryota; kingdom Metazoa; phylum Chordata; class Actinopteri; order Cyprinodontiformes; family Rivulidae; genus Garcialebias; species Garcialebias charrua. The sequence goes on along the minus strand of JBBPBX010002335.1, from coordinate 91,342 downwards.
AAATCTCAAATACACGGGTGTGTCGCCACCGCATTTATACATAAAAGTAACCCAAATACATAAAACTAACGACTCACCGTCGAGTGGTTGACACAAAACACACAATAAAATCCTCCGGCCGCGTTAATTTGGCTTGAAACAGCGGGGTTCTCTGCGGATTTATCCAAGAAACCCAGCACAACCAGCTAGAGTTAGCGTCCAGTTCACCTCTGACCCGGAAGATGTCAACATTCTATAGGCAGTCAACAGATTTAATGAAAAGTAACTAAAATACATAAAACTAACGACTCACCGTCGAGTGGTGGACACAAAACACACAATAAAATCCTCCGGCCGCGTTAATTTGGCTTGAAACAGCGGGGTTCTCTGCGGATTTATCCAAGAAACCCAGCACAACCAGCTAGCCACAGAATTAGCCCCCGAGTTCACCTCTGACCCGGAAGATGTCAAGATGGAATAGTCCATTTTTAGTAGGGGGATACAGAAATCGACCGGTTTTTGTATTGCGTTTTTTAATGATCGTTTTCATCGTAACTATAATTATTTTTATGTTAAATGTACATTAACAAGCATGAGCAATGTTAGTGATGTAGGTGACTGGCCGGGGCGGGGCGGGGCCGGGGCCCCTGCTGATGGGGCCCCAAGCAACGGCATCATTTGCCTACATGGTAGATCCGTGTCTGTTCTCCCCTCTGCTCCCCCTCCAACCCTCCCTCCTCTCTGCTCTTTACGGTGAGGGAGGGGAAAAAGGCAAAACAAGCAGCTACGGAGCCAGCATAAGAGCTTGTAAATAAGTTTATTCGTTTTTACTGATAGATAATTAGTTATTAGCGGTACTGCATTTTAAATAAAAATAGCACAAATCCGCTTATGAATTATAAAAGTTAGTCACTCCGTTGTTACGCTGACAAAAACGTTAGGTCCGCTGTAAGCGGATTAGCGCATTAGCGGTCCCTAGCGTTCATATGTCCACCTTTGGTGCCTGCAGACCCGGAAACCACTGAGCCCCTCACTCCCACGCCGGAGCTCGAGAACATGGCTCTGGATGACAGCACACGAGTCGAATGGGGCGACAGCCCAGATGTGCTGGCTTCCATGGTGGACTTAACAGTCGAATTCGACACTCGAGGCATGATGAACGAGGACGAGATCTCGATTTCAGCCTCAGGTGAATTTTCAGCGGATGACGCCGACATCGAATACGAGGAACAGGGAGAAGACCTCTCCCGCATCCCGGTGCCCGTGCTCCCGGAGATTGACTTTTCCATCCCTGCTCTGTTTGATTTGTGTCACAGAGCAGCAGACGCGCTGCAGATCCCATGGCCGGAGCCTCCACCTCGTCAACAGGTCACGAGGTTGGCAGGAAATTATTTTTATTCAAAGCAGCAGGCCGCCACGAGACAAAGGATTCCCGTGTTTCCGGACTTCCTTACAGAGCAGACTCGCACCTGGTCTCAGCCCAGAGCTTCCATGCTACTGCCGCTCTCGCAGTTTCTCGACGTGGACAGGATGGATGAAGTGGGAATAGCCAATGTGCCCCAGATTGAGGACACGTTGGCGTCTCATCTGGCTCCCAAGTCATCCGGGACAAAACCAACTCTCCCCAGCAAAGCCTGTCGAGCTTCGGCTTCTCTGCTCGAGTAATGCTACAGAGCTCAGGGCCTCGCGGAGTGCGCAATGAACGCGTCCGCCATGATGCAAGCCTACGTGGCTGAAAAACTGCAGGAGCTCCAGGTAACGACGGACAAGCAAGCTGCCGCGGACGTGCTGGATGAAGCCCGCAGGGCAACAGACTTTGTGCTCCGCATGATGGGAACAGCAGCTGTTACACAAGGCAGAGGAATGGCTGAGGTAGTCATCGCAATACACCATCTGTGGATGACCCTAACTGACCTCCCGGAGGGACAAAAAGTTCCTTTTCTCCACCATTCGATAGAACCGACGGGATTGTTTGGGAAAGCTCTGGATCGAATTCAGACCAGGCTGGACCAGAGGCGCAAACAGGCTGAAGCTCTCCGGGTGGGCATCCCCAGGAGAACCTTCGCCCCCCCAGGGAGTCAGCTGGGGGCAGACCCGCAGCCTCGACACCACTCAGCAACACGTGCCCCACCGCAAAAGCGACCGGCATACGAGGCCGAGCACCGGCAAAGACCACCGCCGGGCCCACCTCGGACCGAACACGCCTGGAGTAAAAACAGATTTGTTCCCCGCCAGGCGGTCCGACACAGGGCTTCCTCGGCAAATCGGGACACTAGACAGAAGTGTGCCTGATGAACCAGGCCCGTTCCTTGACTTTACACGATCACCTGCCCATGCGGTACGGGAAATTATCTTTTCACGTCCAGACTTTATTTGTAACACGGTACAAAAAGCTGGTGACTTTTTTCTAGACACAAATCATGTTTTTTCTGCTGTGAGTGACATAAAGTCAAATATGTCGTTACACATAAGCACGAATAAAGCTAAAAAAACAGCCCCTCTCTGTTTTCTTGACTAAAAAAAAAACACACAACAACAACAAACACAGTAACATCAGCAGAACAGGTCCCCTCTGTTCTCCAGCCGATATAAAGGATGGGGGCCATCATCCCCCCCTCCCTCACGGCTCACGGGGTGTTAGCCTAATCAATAAACTCCAGCAGGGTGCCTCGGTTCTGTCTACAACAGACAGGCCCAGAGGCACCTGCAAGCAGGCCCGACACACCTCACAGAAACAGGTGAGGGGGGTCATGTGCTCCAGCCCCCGCTCTGTTGTAAACCACGGGGCTGGGAATACACAAATCAAACAAACCCGTGACACGTCCGCGCTCCAGGGGTGCGCGCCGACAGAGTCTGACGACCCACCTTCCTGGTCACTTATTCAACAGATGCCAGAAAAGAAGGGGGGGCCACGGAAGAAGCCCGCAGGCCAACACCAGTATCACACGTTCACAAAGGCAGTTGTGATGAAACTGCAACGTGTGTAAACACACCAGGGCTGAATCAGACTCCTCTTCCCTTTAATAGAAGAGGACTGAACTCTCTGTCACCAACCAATCTAAAGTCTGCTTAGCACAAAGGACCATCTCCACATTCTCATGCCAAGGCTGTCCCCTTATCTGCGATGGGCGACACGCAATGCTCAAGCAGTGATCCTACAGCACGTGACCGCGCTCACTGTGCTGACTCAGTTCTACTCTTAAACGACGTCCCCCACCGGGTAGAACACAGCCCCCCGGAGGTTCGTCAGGCTCCAGGGCTCTGTTGAGGCCGGAGACCAGTAAACCAGACCCAACCAGGAGACGGGCTGGAGTCAGGAGATCTGCTCGTTTACAAAACTTGCAACCCCTCCGATCCATGACCCCAACAAAAAGAGGAAAAGCAGACATTCAGCTCTGCTTTTGTCTAATAATGACTGCAGATTGCCTCTGCCCCCAAACACTCTCGATCAAAGCTGTATCAAGGAATCAAGGAATCAAGGAATCAAGGAGTTTTATTAACATTGTATCAATTTTCACCGATTACAACGTAAATATGTAGTTGCAGGCATCCAGAGAGAAATGAGTGAGTGCAAAAGCTGCAGCAAAACAAAGTACATTACATGTTTTATCAACACACGATATGTTTTATCAACACACGACATGTTTATTCAACACGTTGATATACTCTTAGCGCGGCCAGGCCCAATCTGTCTCCAGATGAAGGTCAAAAGCAGGAAAACAGGCAGAAACACTGGGATTCACAGCATTGATATTAAAAAAAGATGAATCACATTTTGTCTTCAAGACACCGCGTGATTCAGTAAAAACCATATCAGAGCACATTTAGGTACAATAACAAAGGAAATACGGCATGGCAGGGAGATTGGGTCCATGATTACTTTCAGACAAACACAAAGTTCAGCAGGTGTGCAGCTGGGTGTTATCCGAAGCCTCACAGAAATCTCTGGGGAGGGGGAGGGGAGGGGGGGGCTCTTCAACTTCTCACTCTAGGAGAATGGATTCCCACAGCCCGCTTCAAGGACATGTGCAGAAGCCAGATAATGTTTTTGTTTGTTATCCAAATAGACCACAGTGTACTTTTCCACTGCCGCCTTCAAGTCTGTGGGTGCTGTTTCATGGCCGAAAGAAATCCAAATATGTGGTTCTGCTCTGCCCCGCTTTCATGAACTTCCACCTGTCCCTTGATCGATCCTGGGTGGCTGCAAACAAGTCCCAAAACGGACAGCAGGTGCACGGTGGTCCACCACTGCACCAATCGTGCGATTGAGCTCATAAAGCAGCTGGGATGAGGAGCCCACGACCCGGTTCAGAGAATTTTGCTGATCAGGCAGTCCCGACAGCGCTCTGATAGCCGCCGAAGCCTCCCTCAGCTTCCGATAACAAACAACTCCGGTTACGCCAAAAAACAGAGCAGTTGCTACCAATAATCCAATAATCCACAAATCCTCCACGTCTTCGACACTCAGAACGGACAGACACATGGGCTGCCACTGACCCCACGAGTCCAGCACGTATCCAGCCGCGTGTGTGTCGGAGGGACAGACAGCTTCTCCTGACACGGTCCGCCTCGTGGAAAAAATCTTATCCATTGAAGAAACAGCCCAATTGATTAATTCCATATTGGCGGTACATCTGCAGGAAGGCCCTCTCCCTAACGTGGTTGACCTTCAAGGGGCCACAGGAATTAGGGCCCTTGAGGGAGAGCTGGTTCTACCACCTGTTCCTCTTCAGGGACCCTACACGTCACCGGAAGGAACAGTCTCGCCACTTAGGCTGAGAACTGGCAAATTTCAGCTTGGTGGCAGAAAGGAACAAGCTGGTGGCCTCAGGTCTGCCAGAGAACGTGGTAGATACCATTCAGAACTCACGAGCTGTGTCAACACAGTCTCTTTACACCCGGAAATGGTGTATTTTTGAAGCTTGGTGCACAGAAAGAAATATTATTTCTTATTCATGTGACCTAGCCCAGCTCCTCACCTTTCTTCAGGACTTGCTGGAGAAAGGTTGTTCTTTCTCAACAATTAAGCTGTTCCTTTCAGCGATGTTGACCTGTCACGAAGGCTGGGGTGCAGGACGCCTGGCGCGCACCCACTCATAATAAGATTTTTGAAGGGCGTGCTAAGGAAGAGACCCCCCAGCAAGATCTTGACCCCTGGATGGGATCTTACTCTGGTCTTGGGGGCTCTCTGTGATCCCCCATTCGAACCACTGAGCGACATTAAGATAGATTTATTATCTTATAAGGGCCAAGATGGTGTAGAGGCAGGGCTGCCGACTTGGGACCCGAAGGACACAGGTTCAAACCCCGGCCCCGGCCACTACACACCTTGGGGTGTCTATGAGTGCACACCTATTTCCCCAGCTCCCCGGGCGCTTTCTATGGCTGCTCACTGCACCACCTGGTGGTGGTTGGGTTAAATGCAGAGACGAATTTCGTCTTGTATGGGAAACATACACAGATGACAAAAATGTGACATTTATTTATTATTTATTTATTTTATAAGACCGCTCTACTCCTGGCTCTTTGCTCGGCGAAACGTGTGGGTGACCTCCATGCCTTGTCTGTACACCCAATGTGTACCAGATTCGTCCCTGACGGGTCAAAGGTCACTCTAAGGCCTAATCCCGCATATATCCCCAAGGTCTTGACTTTAAACCCCAGAAGTCTGGACTTTGATCTCTCTTCTTTTCCATCTGCTCCTATCCTCACTCAGGAACAGGAAAGGCTGAAGGCTCTCTGCCCCGTGAGGGCTTTAAGCACTTACATGCAGAGAACAGCCGAATGGAGAAGAACAAATCAACTGTTTGTGTGCTTTGCTACACCAGCTACAGGGAAGGCCCTATCAAAGCAGCGCCTCTCACATTGGGTAACGGAGGCCATTAAAAGGGTGTACAGTAGCAAAGGTCAACAGGTGCCCTCTGGAGTGCGCGCTCACTCTATTCTGTGCTTGGCCACCTCGTGGTCACTATTCAAGGGTGTACCAGTTGCAGACATCTGTGCTGCTGCGAACTGGAGCTCAATAAACACTTTTGCAAAGCATTACAGTTTGGATGTTACTGCGTGTGATGTCACTCAGGCTGTCCTTTCTAACACACAGTAGAAAGCAGCCTTGAGATGCCTGCTGAATAAAGGCGGACATTCACACTAGCATGCAACGAGGTGCAACATATCTGGCCCTTTTCAATGCTGAAAGCTCTGTGAAGTGCATTTTGGAGAATGATGGATGGGCGTCAGCGGCTTAAGTACCCAGAGGGCGGGGCCTCTGGCACGACGCTGACGCCCCTGCCGTAAAGGCGTGATTGTATTGCTTCAGGTAAATCACGCAGGGGCGCTATTCCCATAGCATATGTTGCACCTTGTTCCTTCCTTCAGGGAACATGAGTTATGGTGCATGACTTTCAGGTTTCTTTATTGTCATTCTCATCATGTGTGGTACATGTGGTGGAACAAAACTGTACACATGGTCCCAGTTACATCCAACAAAAGTATAAATTGTAAAGAAAAACAGTAATAAGATCTAAGATATGAATTAAGAAATTCACTAAACAATGTCTAAGTCTAACAATTAATATGTCTAGGTGTACATACAGTGGGAACCTTCGTTAATACTCGCACATTCCTTGATTTAAGAAACAACAGCATGGACCAAAGTGCTTCACAAAGAGGTTTAGAAGAAACGAAAATCCATTAAAATAAATGAACAACTACATATAAAACCAAACAAGTGCAATAAAATTGGCCAGTATAAAAAAAAAAAAACCAAGGATTAAGATTAGATCTAAAGTTCAGTTTACTTGAGCTGTGAGTAAACTACTGTATATCTAGATACCTAAACACAACCGTTTGGTCAAGTTTGTATTTTGATATATATACTGTATATATATATTTTTTTTCTCTCTCTAGGATAAAGGTTTTTTTCTTAGAACAATAATTAATTTCTAATACACAATTAAAGTCAAAGAGGCACTTCATCAAAATTCATGACAGTCATGCTGGCAACAGGTTTAAGCTTAAAATATCCCATACAGGAAGATCTGTGGATCATCTCCAAGTGTCCAGACAACAATACTGTAATGACTGATGAAAGTAACAAAATCCCTGGTTACACCTTTATTGCCCCATTATCTTGAGAAAACAAGCCAAGCTTTGTGTCTAGACAAAACTAGACACAGGTAGTGGAATCATTGACTAATTAGCTTGAATACAATACAAGTAAATAAATATACAGTAAGGTGCTTCTATAATATTTGCCAATAAGCTCCCAGTCATTTGAAACAGTGGAAAGATAACAGGACAATGTGGGGACGTGTTATTATACAACTAATTTAGTCTCTACAACCTCATTGAGTTTATTGTAGTTTTCTTTTCTTGGAGTTTATTGACATTCTTTTTTTCAGAAGAACCCCCGAGTCCACAAACCAGGAAGTGTCATAGTTTGTGAATTTTATCAATTACATTGTAGAAACATTTTATTTCAAACAGTGACAAAACAAAATATGTTAATCAATGAGAATCATAAAAATGGTCAATAAACAAAATTAAAGGACTTTTCAATTTCTCCTTTTTTCCCTATCCATCAAACTGAGAGCAACATTTGTTGACAGATGAATTTAATAAACACGTCTTTATTTTTTCAGTTGCTCTGAAGATCGTCTTTTAATTAAGAATCAATCTGCTTAAAATTCTTCATAAAATTTACCCCATTAAACATTATATGTTAAAATTTAAAAGAAACATAAATATTAATTGCCTTTTTGTGGTGACCTTCCAGAAACGGATACTGTAGGGATTGTGTGACAGTTACATCTTTTTTGCAGGCTTTGGAAGGAGTTTAGCAGCTTTATTAATAAACATATTTTTGAGGGATTTTTCCTTACGTTGGGAAAATGTTTTATTTTGTTTTTCTAGACTCCCCAGAAAGGATGCTAAATGTTTTTTTAATAAAAAACTTGCTCATTCTTTTGGCCAAATTTTACATTCATGAATGTAAATTTACTGATTAATAACAGACTCTACCAACAAAAAGGCCCTCAGGACAATGTCTATCTATAAATCTTAAAAAAAAAAAGAAATTTTTTAATCAACACTCCTGGTTGTTTGTTCATGTAAGTGTTCAGTGTTGTGTTCTGTATACTCCATTCATTTATTTGTTGTATAATTGTAATTTGCTTGAATAAAGATTAAAAATAAATAAATAAATAAAACACGGGCACTTCCAGATTATCCGGAAGTAGGTTGAGAACTTACTTCCGATGTTTCGCTCGTAAATTTGGCCAAACATACAGTTGAGATATCGTTACAAATACATGAACCACAAGCTTTATAATTTTCTCAGAATAAGGATAAGAGGAGAGGGAGGAAAATGTACATTTGTTTACGATTTGATTTGGCTATATTGTGTTTTACTGCAGGGAGCGCCATTTTGGAGTTTGTAGATTTTTCTTTTGCAATAGATCCAAAATACTAAAATGTAAAGCAATATTTCTTTTCTGTATGGAGCAAAAGGCTACTTGTGTTTTTCTACAAGACGTTCAGCAGAGGCTGACACCAAATTCTGGAAAGTACAGTGCGGAGATTCTGTTTTATTTAGCCATAGTTCATCTCATTCTGCAAGAGTCATGGTTTTATTTAATAGGTTTCCTGGTAATATCATAGACTATAAAAAGGATTCTGATGGTCATTGGATAATGGTGGTAGTGGGAATTCATGGTTCAAACTATATCCTGTTATGTTTGTATGGTTATTAATAATAGAACTAAAAACAAAAAACTTCTAACTTTTCTATTTGACAAACTGGAACAATGGAAGCTCAGCCATTCAGCTGACAAGATTATTCTGGGTGGTGATTTTAACATGCAGTAGTTCCTGATTGTTCTCAAGACCATGTTCTTCTAGAGCGTCATATCTTTGATAATAATATTCATAATTTGGTCACCAAACTCAGTCTGTGTGATTATTGGAGAATAAAAAAAATCCCATTGCAACTCAGTATACTTGGTTTAATTCCTCCAGGAATGGTTAGTGATCAAGAATAGACTACTGGATAATTTCTAATAATCTAATCAATGATATTGAAAAGTGTGAAATCTCAGCATCTCCTCTAACTGATCATTGTGCAATTTCCTTGTCTATTTCCTTAACCAAAAAAGGACTTCAAACCATAATCTGGAAATTTAACGACAATATTATACATAATAAAAGTTTTTGTAATGAAGTAAAACTTTTACTGGAAGAAAGTGACTGCAAAGCATGCAAAAGCATGCAAAAGCAATACAATGCCTATTTTTATTATGCAAAAAAAGATTGTGAGAATTATAACCAGAAATCATTATTGTCACCCTTCTGGTATATTATTTTCTCAAATGAAGCTACTAAAATTCTATGATTTGGTCGATTACAACATTTTGTTACTTATGTATAGAGCACATAATAATATACTACCATCAAATATTCAAAGTTTTTTTTTGAAAAGAACAAGCTGTTACAATCTTAAGGGTAAAGATGTGTTTGTTAAACCACAGTTCAGAACAAGTTTGAAGGGAAGAACTACAGTACCACAAGGCGTAACATTGTGGAATAATTTAATGCCAGTATTTAAAGAAGCTAAATCAATTTCTGTATTTAAGAAAATTGTCAAAGTTGAATTGTTAAACAAATATGATTGAATGTAACTGAGTAAGCCATATATTGTTGGCTAAATGAGTTATTTACTTATTTTGTTATTAGAGAGCAATAGTTTGTATTAGATAGATAGGAGCAGATTTAATAAGATATTTTCTTCATCTGCTACCTTTTCATTTTACACCTTATATATTTTTTATTCTTTTCATTTGCTTGTCATTTGTTGTATCACATTTTGTAAAATGAATAAACTTAATAAAAATAAAAAAAAGTGACTACTGTAGTTGGAAATGACAAGTTTGAGCAAAAGGGAATGGTTCAAATTCAAAGTTAAACAGGCGCCAATCCAAATAAATAAATCCTCCACCAAACAGAAAAGATATGAACAACAAAAATATTATTGAGGGCATAAATAAAATATGCTGCAAACGTAATTTAACAATGATGGATCAAATACAACTCAACAATTTACAATCTCCATTGGACATTGGATTTTTAGAGAAGGCTAATGGCTCCTTTATTGGCTCTAGAGAAGGGGTGCCCAAAGTTGGCCCGCCAAGGCATTTGAGTTGGCCCACCAAGCGGTCCTCATTACTATATTAAAATTTCCTTTGAAGGTAAGTAAGTAATGACCCTGCACTTAATACACTTATAAATCGCACATAAACTGTTTTAAAAGAAAATTATAAGTGGCTTCAGTGGTGATTTTAGGTTCTTTTTGGAGGTGCTCAAGCACCCCAAGATTTTAACTTAACACCCCTGAAAAGTTAAGAAACCATCATTATGACTTTGTAAGGAAACAGTTCTCAAACCTTAGATTCACCAAAAAAAATACTGTTTTTCTTTTACATTTTTTACTTTTGTTGGATGTAACTGGGACCCTGTGTACACAATTTCATTCCACCACATGCGCCACATGTGCGCGAATGACAAATAAAGAACCTTGAATCCCTTGAATATTCAATAAATGTTGAATAAATATGGAAGAAATGACAACAGTCTCAAATGGGCCAGTAAAATCTATGATTTTTTTTGTACGAGTCCTGCCACCTGTCAATCAATCCAGTATGTCAGCAACTGACCAATCAGCAACCTCAATTTGTCCTGAAGTGAACACCCCTTACCTGCAGAGCTGAAAGATCTCAATAATAGTTTACATCTTTTGTTTCATGTTAATCCACTCAATAAACCTCTATTAAATACACCAAAATGCAGAAAATGGCATCTACTTTATTCATAATTCTCTGGGGAATCATGTAAGGCAGGCAGCCTGACCAGGTCCAGATTTGCTGCCGACGACTTCCTTGTTTGTTGATAGACCAGGAACCAGCCAAATCCAAAAAACAGGAACCAGTTATCATAAATCCAATTACATATGCGTCCTTAAGATCCACAGATGACAGCAGAGATAGACACGTCATCAAGTCTTCCAAGTCGATGACATATCCAGCTGTGTGCATGCCAACAGGGCAAATTGACTCGCCTACAGCCTGTCTTCTTTTTAAAGAAATTTTATCAGTTGTGTTGAGGGACCAACTGACCAAATTGAAGTCCATAGTTATGATTCGGAAAATGTGAAATAGTACCTATTTTCTGTTTCTATTATAGCTTCAGGAAGAGTCAGAAGTGAAATATTTAGGAATAACTATATCCAAGAACATGATCCAAAGAGAAGACTCTAACATTTCTGATTGTATTGTGAACATGAAAAGATCTCTTAGTCGTTGGTTAACCAGAGACTTAACCATATTTGGTAGAGTTATTCTCTCCAAAGCTGAAGGTCTTTATTAAATTACCCATGCCATTCTCTGTATATTTCTCCTCAAATCGTCAAGAAAGCCAACTCTATAATATTTCAAATGTGGAAAAATAAAACCCATTATATTAAAAGATCTCAACTTGTTGGTGATTATAATAAAGGTGGCGTCAAAGACCTGGATTTTGAATCACTTGTAGGAACCTTCAAGATTAACTGGCTTAAAGCTTGTTTAACTCATTCTAATCCCATGTAGTTTCATATACCAGATCTCTATTTAAACAGCTAATATGAATTGAATTTGTATCAAAATTTGTAAAATTCCTATAAAATTATCTAGTTTCCACAAACAAGTTATTTCTTTCTGGAAGATGATGTTTACCATAAATGTTCTCCCCATATGTCATCCTTATGGAACAATAGAGTGATAACTGTTAACAGAAAATGGATATTTAAAAGAAATTGTTTTGAGTGTGGTGTTCTGTTTGTATCTGAACTGCTAGACTCAGATGGAAATTTGCTAGATTTTATGTCCTTTTTAAAGAAATATAATGTAAATAGTGGCACACCTGTCATTCAATTGGCTTTAAGGCAGTTAACACTAGTTTCAGTAGTCAAACCAACACTCCCTAATCTAAAAACAGAAAATTATAACTTTTTAGAATAATGTCCCACTTTTTGAATGATCACTTATCTTGTTTTATAAGGACAACCTTCAATCATTTCTGACATGATCAACATTGTTATTCTTCTGGGGGAATATCATATACATTGTAGTAAGTGGAGGAATTTATTACCATCAGTTTATCAATAACTTTAGTAAACAATACTTTACTTCACTCAGGATGCAGAAATCTAACATTTCTGTAAGGCTCTATGAAAGCATTTCCAGGTTTTTACTTTTTTTTTTTTATTCCTCATGCAGCCTACACATTCATGTTGGTATTCTGTTATTGTTTAAATTGACAAGGATTGTGAAATTCATGTAACAACCCCTTCTTCTTTTACAATGTGTTTTTTTTTTGTTAGTTGTTTTGTTTTTCTTCTTTCTGGTTGTTAATATTTATCCTCCACGAAAGTTTTGTATTATGATATTTGTTAATAAAGTTTTTTTTTTTTTTTATTACGAGCGAAACACCAGAAGTTCCCAAACTACTTCCGGTTAATCCAGAAGTGCCCGTGTTTAAATCAAATAGTTTGTGCAGTAAGTATTTTTATCTGTAATGTGAGTGCAGCAGAGGTGTAAGCAGAACATTTCTATTTATTTATTATTGAATGAAGGTGAAACTGATCTTATACAGCATCACATGATGATCTCATGATGATCACATTATGATTTTTAGCCTTTGAACTGTCTCCTGATCTGGTTGATTCTTAATTAAATGATCTTCAGGTCAACTGAAAAAATAAAGACGTGTTTATTAAATTCATCGGTCAACAAATGTTGCTCTCAGTTTGTTAGACAGGAGGAAAAAAAGACAAATTGAGAAGTCACTAATTTTATTTATTGACCATTTTTATGATTCTCATTGATTAACATATTATGTTTTGTCACTGTCTGAAATACAATGTTTCTACAATGTAATTGATAAAATTCACAAACTATACTTTGACAAACTAAATAAATGTATTTTCTGCATTCAAACAGTCTGTACCAAACATTTATGAGTGAGAGAAAAAAAACCTGAGACACAGTTGATGTTTACATTGATACATCAAGAAAACTTGTAGAAAGAAAATGAAAAGTCTAAAATAAAAATAATCAGCTGATCAGTGTCTCATCACAACAATAAACTCAAATTTACAAACTAAAATATTATTAGTTCAGTCGACAAAACTCTGCAGAGTCTCCAGGCCAGGGAACAGAAAGTCCAGCGTGGAGTGGGTGAGTGAACGTGGTGTGGACTCTGTGGATGAGAGTTCTGGTTCCAGAGACCCCGTAGAAAGACAGAACACCTGCTCTGTGGTCCAGGTACACTCCAATCCTGGAGGAACCTGGATCTGAGATGGAGGTTTCAATGTTGTTGTGTCTAAATATAAAACTGTCTGTAGAACAATATAAACTCCACGATTTGTCATTAAATCCAAAGCCAGATTGAAATCCTGTTCTGCTGATGTTCTTGTATGTGACTGCTACAACAGCTCCTCCTCTCCGCTTCACCTCCCAGTAACAACGACCAGTCAGACTCTCTCTGCTCAGAACCTGAACACAACCAATGAATCTGTCTGGATGATGAGAATATAACTGAAAATGATCTCTTCCTGTAACTTTTCTGTTCTGCTTCGACAGTAACAGATATTCATGTACTGTGTTTGGATCCAGAGTGATGTCACATGAACATTTGAAGAATGCAGCTCTGCTCTCTGGTTCTGGTTGTGACAGTAAGACGTCCACCTCAGAGACAGTCAGTGAGATGTTTGTCCATGTGTCTCTCAGGGTGTCCTGCAGTTTGTCTCTGAGCTCCTCCACAGCTGCTGTCACGTCCTCAAAGTATCTCAGAGGACGGATGTTGAAGCTGGATGAGTGTGGAGACTCACCGAGTGCTGACACTGACTGGGAGTTGTGGAGGAACTGGTTGTGGTCCTCTGTGTGTGAGAGCTGCTTCAGCTCAGCATCTTTCCTCTTCAGCTCAGTGATCTCCTGCTCCAGCTTCTCCTGAAGCTCCAAGACTCGACTCACTTCAGTTTCCTGCTGGGATCTGATCTGCTGCGTCACATCAGAGCTTCTCTTCTGGATGAGACGGATCAGCTGAGAGAAGATCTCCTCACTGTCCTCCACTGTTTGATCAGCAGAGTGATGGATGGCCTCCACCTCCTGATGAAGCAGCTCCACATGTTTCTCTCTGTCCTGGATCTCCTGCTGGATCGTTCCTCGTCTCACCTCGACCTCTCTCTGCCTCTCGGTCCTCTCCGCTGCAGCTGAGACTGTGTCGTGGCCTCTATGTTCCTCCACAGAGCAGAGATAACAGATGCACTTCTGATCAGTACGGCAGAACATCTTCATCACCTCATCATGGAGAGGGCAGATGTTCTCCTGGAGGTTCTTGGAGGGCTCCACCAGCTGGTGTTTCTGAAGTGGAGCTGACTCATAATGAGGCTGAAGGTGTTTCTCACAGTAAGAGGCCCGGCAGACCAAACAGGACTTGATGGCTTTCAGTTTTCTTCCAGAGCAGACATCACAGGACACATGTTCAGGTCCAGCTGTGCAGTGATCATCAGGAGCAGCTTGGAGTCCAGTCTTCTTCAGCTGCTCCACCAGGACAGACAACATGATGCTTTTCTCCAGGACAGGCCTCGCTCTGAAGGTTCTCCTGCACTGAGGGCAGCTGTGGATCCCTCTCTGGTCCTCTTCATCCCAGTGGGATTTAATACAGCTCATACAGTAGCTGTGTCCACAGGGAACAGTCACCGGATCCTTCAGTAGATCCAAACAGATCGAACAGGAGAAAGTTTCCTGGTCCAGCTGATCTCCTTTCTGCGCCATTTTATGTTTTAGTCAGCGACTGTGAGTTCTTCCTGAGAAGTGAAACTGAACTCTGATCTAGAAATCACGTGTCTGTGCAGAGAGAATGAACCAATCAGCTCCAACATCCAGCTGTTGGTGACACCTCCTGAAGAGGAGGAACAAGGAGACATGAGGACAGACTGGATGGACCTGCTGTGTTTGAGAGCAGGAAGAAGAGACTAAAACCAACATGAATCTGTAACAGAACCATATTCTGATCATGGAAATGTTCAACGAAGTCACAAATCCAAAGAGAAAAGGTCTTTTTGTCAGATCAGTTTGGTTTACAGCCGCAGATGTCTCCCCCTGCTGGACAAAATGTAGAATGCATCTAAAAATGTCCAAGTCTGATTTCACCTCTAAAACTGGAGGAACAAGTTCAGAAGATGCAGAGATAAAAACTACAGTATTTAACTCTTTGCATGAGAGTTTTCTGTTAAAAACACAGCTGCTCAGTTTATCTTTGAATGTGTGTGTAAAGAAACTTGCTTCTGCCTCATCATTAATCTCTGTTTATTATGAAATATATTTCTATCAGTATTATATCTATTATGTTCTAAGATTTGTGTTCACCTAAATCCTGCCATATAATGTGAAATAAACCCAAGGCGGAATCTTTTCTCCCGGGCTTTGTTTTCAATAGGGAAGAGTTTTTCAGTTACACGTCTGCACCATTCAACAAACCCGACACTTGTGTTTACATCAAGTTGATAGCTGATTTGCAGAGAGGCTGGCTACGCGGTGAGAGTAGGGCAGTCCCAAGGCGGTTCCAGGGCGGTCCCACGAGGCGATGACGACACCCAGGGGTTTTATACATGGCCCAGCCTCCAAAGAGTGTGTGGACTTTGTGATCAGAGTCAGAGTCAGAGAGTCAGAGTCAGAGTCAGAGAGTCTTTATTGTCATTTGCACCGCATGTGGTACATGAGATGAAAACGAGATTATGTACACGAGGTCCCAGTTACATCCAACAACAAATGAAAGAGAAAAACAGTAATAACATCTAGAACTAACTAAGAAAAGCATCAACTAGTAATACACTAAGCCTAATATAGTGGGAATAAACAGCAGCACGAACATGAGTTTGTATGAGCAGATGGTCACAGATGAACACAGATGAACACAGCAACAAGAAAACAGATCAGCATCAGTATGATGTGATATTTTGCAGTGTTTATTTTTTATTTTATTTTTATTTATTCATGAGTCTAACAGCCTCAGGGTAGAAGCTGTTCCTCAGTCTAGTGGTTCTACACTTGATGCTCCTCAACCTCCGTCCTGAGGGGAGTGGGGCAAAGAGTGAGTGTGCTGGGTGAGTGAGGTCTTTCATGATGCAGGTGGCTCTTTTCCTGCATCTGGAGGTGTAAATGTCTGTGATGGTGGGGAGACTGACTCCAACAGACTTCTGTGCAGCCTTCACCACTCTCTGCAGAGCTTTCCTCTCTTCAACTGTGCAGCCTCCATGCCACACGTTGATGCTGGAGCACAGGATGCTCTCCACTGCACACCTGTAGAAGGAGGTGAGGACTGGGCTGCTCAGACCAGCTCGTCTCAGCCGTCTGAGGAAGTAGAGTCTCTGATGACCTTTCTTGATCAGGCTGGTGGTGTTGTTGCTCCAGCTGAGGTTATCATTCATGTGTACACCCAAGTATTTGTAGCTGGAGACCACTTCCACTGCAGACCCACCTATTTTCAGTGGGGCATGGGTGTGTTTGTTCCTTCTGAAGTCCACAATCATCTCCTTTGTCTTCTTCACATTCATGTGAAGATTGTTCTCTTTGCACCAGCTCTCCAGGTGTTCCACCTCCTGTCTGTAGCTGGACTCATCATTGTTTGTAATGCATCCCACCACCGCTGTATCATCTGCAAACTTAACAATATGACAGCCTGGAAGTGTGGCTGTACAATCATATGTGAGCAGAGTGAACAGAAGGGGGCTCAGCACACATCCCTGAGGAGAGCCAGTGACTGAGGGTTATGGTGGAGGAGGAGAAGTTGTGGATCTTCACGGACTGTGGTCTGTCTGTTAAGAAGTCTAGTACCCAGTTACAAATAGAGGGGCTTAGTCCAAGTGTAGATAGTTTGTCTATCAGAGTTTGGGGGATCATGGTGTTGAAGGCAGATGTGAAGTCCACAAAGAGCAGACGCACGTATGAGTCTTTCTGATCCAGGTGGGTGAGAGCAGTGTGGACCACGGAAGAAATGGCGTCCTCTGTTGATCGGTTCTCACGGTATGCGTATTGATGAGGGTCCTCATTGATGTTGACGGTTGCCTTGATGTGGGACATGACCAGTTTCTCAAAACATTTAGCGACTATCGGGGTGAGGGCCACCGGTCTATAGTCATTCAGACCAGTCACTGTGGAGCTCTTTGGGACTGGGATGATGGTCGCGGTCTTCAGGCAGGTGGGAACTAACTCCAGTGCAAGTGAGGTGGTGAAGATGTCAGCCAGCACCTCACAGAGCTGGTCCGCACATTCCTTCAGAACTTTCCCTGGGATGTTGTCTGGTCCGGTTGCTTTATGAGGATTAATCTTTCTGAGACTGCCTCTCACTTCTGCTGCGGACACCCTGAGATGCTCTTCATCTGGTGATGAGGTGAGTCTGGTGCTAGCAGGTCTGTTTGGATCATCAAAACGTGCATAAAACTTATTGAGGGCATCAGGCAGAGATGGGTCCCTGGGGCATTGTTTGTTTTTGCCTTTGTAATCTGTTATGCATTTAATACCCTTCCACATGCTCCGTGGGTCTTGTGAGGTGAACTGTCCCTCGATCCTCTGTGCATACGTGGCCTTGGCCTTCTTAATGCCATCCTTCAGTTCATTCCTGCTCTTTCTCAGCTCCACTTTATCTCCTGACTTGAATGCAGTGTCTCTGGCTGCTAGCAAGGCGTGAACTTCTCTATTTAACCAGGGTTTCCGGTTCGGGTAGGATTTCACATATTTTTTTATGGATACATTCTCAGAGCATGTACTGATGTAACCCAGGACTGAGGAAGCGTACAGTTCCATGTCCACTGAACTTCCATCAGTGGCCGCTTCCCTGAAAACAGACCAGTTTGTCCTCTCAAAACAGTCTCTCAACAAGGGGGAACTATCTTGAGGCCAGATTGTTATTTGTCTTTGTTCCGGCTTGGACCGCCTGAGTGGAGGGAGTTCTCTTGGCGCCAGGATCAGAGACTCGTGGTCGGAAGCTCCGAGCGGTGGGCGTGTCTTCGCCGTGTATGCCCCCTTTACATTTGTGAAGACTTGGTCGAGCGTTTTATCTCCTCTCGTAGCTGTGAAGACGTTCTTATTGAAGGCTGGGAGGGAGACTTGAAGATCAACGTGATTGACGTCCCCGCAAACAATGAAAAGCCCCTCAGGATATTTACACTGCAGCGAGGTGAGTAAGTCATGAATTTCTCCCTGGGCGTCATTAGCATTAGCATCAGGGGCTATGTAAATAACGCTGATTAAGATCACTGAATAGTCACGTGGCATATAGTGCGGGCGACACCTAACTGTGATCAACTCCACGGCAGCTGAACAAGCTCTTTTTATCACAGCACAGTTCGTGCACCAATCTTTGTGTACGTAAATACAAACACCGCCGCCTCGCGTTTTCCCCGTAGTCTTGATGCACCGGTCCGTTCTGAAAAAGAGCCTCTCGTCCAGCTCGTAAACAGAGTCAGGAGTGTCTTCAGAAATCCACGTTTCCGTAAGACAAAGCACGGAACATCTTCTCATCTCCTCCGACGTGGTCACCCTCAAACGAAGTAGATCCATCTTGTTGTCGAGCGAGCGAACGTTAGACAGAAAAAGAGCCGGCATCGGGGGTTTACCGGTTTTAGCGTCTGCCCGCATTCTCGTCATAATTCCTGCACGACAACCTCTCTTCTTTCCACGAGAGCACCGCTTTCTTTTCTTTCCCCTGGAGCGCATCTGCTTCCAGAAGGACGTTTTTAGCAGGTCCAATCTTCCGAGCTCTGATTTGAGTTCGTTGCTGATTTCAGCTGTGCCCTGTGGTAAATCCGCTCCGATTCTTAACAGATCAGTTCGGCTGTAATTCACCCGCAAAAAACGCGCAGAGTCAGGTACAAAAACACTATTAAAATTACTAAAAACTAGAGATGATCCGGGAACTCGTGAAGCTGCGGCTGCACTGAGCGCGGCCATCTTGAAAAAAAAAATCAGCGAGAGGTCTGCAACTACAAATTTCTTATTATATGTACAATAAACCTGCAATAACGTGCACATTCGTTTTCAGAGCTCCCTTCAACTCTTGAACTCGTAACAAATTGGTGACCACCAACGCGTGGAGTTGGAAGATTGGACTGAGAACACCGGGAGCCGTTTTGGGGTTCTCCCCCACCGAGGCGAACACGCGCGCAGTCAACACAAAGGTGCCTTCATTCTCAGGTGAGCAGAACTCCTTTTATCACAAAATGTCTGCCATTGGTTATGCTAAATTTAATTTTGACAGAGTGCTGTTTGTCTTCGGGTCGGCTAATATTATTGCAGGTTAGCTACGGTTCATTGTTTTAGCAGCTAAAAGTAAACGTAAACTACTGTGTTGTTATATTTGTGTGCATTTTTTGAAGCGGTTGTACATGTAAGTTTGAAGCACATAGTCCCACACACACAGGGAAAATTCTTGAGTGCCTGAGAGTTTGCTCGCCCCCCCGCTTCGTGCATATGAGCTCCAGCCTTGGCTAGGAGACACCGTTCGTTTTGCTTTAGTGCTCTGGGGGGACGTGGTCCCGTGGAAGCAGACTGGGTTAATCTCTGGGACTTGTTCGCCGTTAGAGATTCTCCAGGACTTGTTCGCCGTTAGAGATTCTCCAGGTTTTGCTCAGGGCCACGTCCTGCTGTTAGAGTGATCTCGGATCGCTCCAGAATTGTACGTTCGCCGTTAGAGTGATTGGTTCACTCACGGGTCCTTTGATTGCTGTTAAGAGGCTGACTTCCCATTTAATGTTAATTAAACCAGCAAACAGGCACAGGGACTGATTTTTTATTTTCTATATACTGCATTTGTGGGTGAATCTGACAACAGTAGGTTTTTTTTTAAGTCTAAAGACTAACCACTGCTGTGTTCTGTTCTGGGGAGGTATTTTTATTTTATTGGGATACTTCAGAGGATAATTTTACAACAGCCAGTTTCTGTGGTCGGCCGTTTGAACTGTGTTAGGATGTCTTTGGCCACATTGCTGACTGGACGTTTTGTCTCTTCATCACTCTGTAAAGCACGTGTATACTATTATCATGACTGACAAATATATTAATAACTGGGAAAATTGTGCGCCAGGGACTCTGGGGTCTATATTACACCAAGTGTGGGTGTCATGGAGTAAAAAAGTTACTGTGAGGAATATTTCTGATGAGAAACAACGTCTGGTGTCTCGGTTTAGAAAAATGCAACACACAGGGATGTTTCCTTCTGATGATGAGGCTCCTCCCTCTATTCCATGGATTAATAAACTTCTGATCCAGGCAGATAGGGCTCTGAACTTGCCGTTAGACGAGAAAAACAGGAGTTCTGCTCTGTTGAGCAGGAAGAAATATAAAGAGTGGCTAAAATCGGATGAATTTAATCGAGACTGTCAATTGTTTTTGGATGAGATGAGGAAAATAGTAGCTGAACTGAAAACTGTACACAGAGCTGCTACACAGCCGGCCTCCCCCACTGATTTACTGCTTCCTACAGATAACACTCCCATCCTGGTACCAGGAATGAAGGCTCCCCTGAAGCTCCCCTGCCCCCTCCCCCTCATCCTCCTCCATACGTGCCCGTAAACCTGCCTCCACAAACACAGATGCCTCTGACCAGGGACGGCTGGTATAAGTGGGCTAGTAGGGCTAAGCCCTTCCTGGTATTCACAATAAAATGTTAAACATTATATAATTATAATAGAATTATATAATTATAAACAATTTATAAATAACAACTTAAAAATAAACATAATTTAAAAATAATGTGTCTTATTTAGTGAAATTTACCACAAAAACTGGTGCTAAACCATCTGGGTCGTTCTGCAGGGGCTAACTTTTCATAGCCCATTTTAATTCAATGTCTCTGTGGTTCAGAATGATTTACATGCGTCTCGCCACGCCCCCTCAGTTTGCGGCTCATTGGGGCTAATTCTGGTCAGCCTAGGATCAGCCCAATGCCACAGAAATAAGCCAGTTAGGGTGGACGTACAATGGACCTTACCAAGCTCCGCCCAGAAACGTCCCCTAAGCTCCGATGTCTCCCAAGCGCAGCATTAGTTTCAATGGAAACATGGCGTCGACTGACTCTCTGCAGGGTATTTGAGTCGAAAAGTGTATCATTTCTGCCAGATTCCAACAAAATATCAGCCATGACAATGGACAGGGGAACCAACAAGTTCATGTTTTGTTTTTTTGGACGTTATCAAGTTGTTTGAGCCACGCAATGCCTCCAACAGCGTGCGCGTCACAGCTAAATGCTACTGGTCGATGAGGAAAACAGCAGCTCCTTACACGCTCAGCATTATTACAGCTGTGGACAGGATCACTGATGCCTATTGTCCTGCAAGGCTGGGTAAGTCAGGCATTCATGGTTTTGAGGATTACTTTTGAAATCAGTGATTTCTGTTGTTGGCAAAAGTTTGAAAGTTTGAGTGTGCCTTGGTCGCAAAGCTAATGCTAACCGTGTTTGTTGTTCGGAGGTTGGCTTGGCTTTTGGTATTCTGGTGGTTGGTTGTTTTACGCTTGTCTTTGTGCTGAAAAAGGACATAATGTCAATTTACAGTGGGTTTTCTTTATTTCACATTGGATGCCTCTGTTGTTGGAATCCAACTTGCAGCATTACATGTATGTGTACATTATACATGTGTGTGTGTGTGTGCGTGCGTGCGTGCGTGCGTGCGTGTGTGTGTGTGTGTGTGTATGTATGTGTGTGTGTGTGTAAATTAGCCCACCCTAAAAATATCACCACCAGCCGTCACTGCCTCTGACTGAGCTGTCATCCATGTGCCTAACTGAGTTGACTCCTGGTTCTGGACCCGTTACAGGGACCGGTTCAGAGTTACTGCTGATGCCACTTTTTGCCTCTATAACAACATCAACTACTACCTCATACATATACTGTGTACATTAACTCATACGCTGCTTTGCCACTTTGCAAATGTCAATGCTAGAAACCTTTAGTTTATTTTAGTTATACTTTTTATACTCTTTTTTTATACTAGTATGCAAAAACTCAGGACAGTATTATGTTCATTAAATGTTTAATGTTTTAGTTTTAGAGTTGGTGTAAATTTTCATACTCTTATACCACTATGCAAAAAACTCAGGACAGTGTTAGTTTTACTATTTTATGCTTATGTCTATTATTATATGTTTCAGTGTTTCAATGTTTAGATGTTTACTGTTGCACCGAGGGACTGAGAGAAACGCAATTTCGGTCCTGTGTATGTCCTGTACAGTACATATTGCAGATCTGACAATAAAGTTGACTTTGACTTTGACTTTTGACTAACTGGGGGCGTTTTACAAACTAAGTCAGCTCAAGATGGAAATGGCTTGCAGGACCATGTGCAAACACTGATGGATGGACTTCCTAACACTGCTGGCTTTGTAGATAAGCAAAGGAGAGGTGATGTTTTACATCTACCATCCTCCAATCCTTCTTTCAATATGAAATCACTGGGGGCTTCATATGACTCCATACCACTGAGTGATTGTCCCACCCCAGTTGTTCTTCCTCCCTTCAGACCTCCGGGTACAATACATGACGTTGTAGCATGCATATATATATATA